>MU628261.1:0-125573 GCA_025688815.1 Aspergillus carlsbadensis
GGGGAGCCAACGTGGAGGTGTGGGCTTTAAATGATGATGGGGTCAGGAAACAGGCGGTTTCTCGTCAATTGCACCTGTTATATCGACCTGGTGTCGCAGCGTCGATGTCAAGTTGGCTTTGTATCGCGAATTGAGTGAGAATAGCGCGGCTGAAAGATTGGCACTGGCGAAGGTTTGAGTTTCCATCTCAAGGCGAGAATGTTCACCTGTCCATTCCTAGCAGTTTGGCAGGAGCGGGGATGAACAGGAATGTTGTGACGGGGTTGCATTACTATGGGAAAGATATACTACAACAACTCGAAGAAATGTACATAAATGCTGGCCCTTGGTCATGTTGAATACCAGAGTTCTGCCTCGGCCAGCGAAGAATCGGTCAGCGAACGATGCTCCCCCTGCATCCTCTGTCCTACTACACCATACCTAGTGGAGGGTTCCCCCGTCAACACCGATGACCTCGCCACTCACCCACTCTGCTGCGTCCGAGGCGAGGAAAGTGACTACACGCGCCACATCCACGGGATGGCCCAGCCGGTGGTGATGTGATGGCGTTGCCGGAGTCTATACTGTCAGAAGTAATGTTTAGGGAAGACAAAAAGAACACATGCATACCTCCTCAACCTCCTCAACCTTCCCAACCTCCTCATCCGCGCAATCATGTCGGTCATGATCATGCTCCCTCGACTTGTGCTCCTTGATCGCCGCCGGGGCGACGGCATTCACCGTGATCTTCTTATCCCCACAGTCTACCGCGAGGGATTTGACGAGGCCGTCGATTGCCCCCTCGCAGGCTGAGTTCACCGAGTGCTTGTGGTGCCCCTTGTGCCACGCCGTCAGGATGATCCGTCCTTTCTCGCGGAGGTGGCAATAGGCGTGGTGAGCGAGGAAGTACTGCCCGCGGGTATTCACATGGAAGGCCGCGTCGAATTCCTACCATTGCAATGCGTCAGCTAGACCCGACCCGTTATCCCGACGTAATTTCGCAAAGTAAGTCCGTGGCTACAGACCTCGGGCGTAACATCCTTAAGATGCCCAACCGAATGAACGCCCACGTACTCGAGACGATATCCACATGCCCGAAATGCGCAACAGCCCCCTCGAGCAATTTCTTCACCGCATGCGGGTCCCCGACATCCGCCTTGATGGCTACAGCTTCGCCGCCGTGGTGCTTGATACGGTGCACGACCTTGTGCGCGTCGTCGTGCGAGTGCGCGTAGTTGACGACGACCTTTGCGCCGCGTTTCGCGAGCTCGACGGCGATTGCGGCGCCGATGCCTCGGGTCGCGCCGGTTACGAAGGCGACTTTGCCGTGGAGACGGTAAGGGTCTGAGTGGGTTGGTGAGGACATTGTAATGTAATTTAATGGAGCTGAGCGGGTTGTAGACGTGATAATGTGGGGAATGCGGGGTTGTTACTCCGGAATGGGGATATATATAGGTAGCATCGTACGCAGCATGTGAATCAGTATCAGTCTCGGAGACCGACAAACCTTGATCCGTGGCGCCTGATAAAGAGCATCACCACCTTATGACCACCTTATGACCACGTCGATCGAGGTCCTTATATCCCGGGTCAGCTGGACGGGCCAACTCGAACTCAGCTACCCTGCTTCAGCCTCGCAACAAAGTGCCAGCTTATACTATAATACCTGGTAGATATCTCTCGCCATCATATGACCTCTCTGCATATACCCGGCATACGGAGATAAGAACGCGATGAGGAATCATGCCTGAGCACCACAGCGCACACTCAGTTTCATCATGAGCCCGAAGCTTGAGTGCAAGGCAGGAGCACTTATCCTCGGCTGAAGCTAGAGTTAGTTCACAAGCGAGCACGCAATAGTGGAACAGGCATAGGGCGCCCCACGAAGTACGTATGGAGGGGCAAGTATTCCTGTTGGAGGTCCTTTGTCTTCCAGGGAAGGCTCTGGTACCATAGGACACAGGACTTCCTTCATATATCTGGCTTATATCTTGCTAGATCTCTCCTAGATAGCTTTGTCCATTACACACATATATATCATGGCTGAGATCTCTCCTGGTAGCAGACGGTCCGATAAGCCCTAGCTCAAGAAGTTTGTTTCCACACTATTAAAGGTTGGGATATAGTCTGTACACCTATACTTTATGACAGTAGCCGGCCCGACGGAAATTTTCTAGACGGTTCACGATTTTCTGGAAGAGAAGAGAGTAAGATTCCACTGTATCTGTATCTGGGTAACATCGATTTCGCCTAATGAGCGGAACGAGCGGTCGTATCTGCGCCGTATGAAACGACGTTCTATTATGTGATATATAAGACGGCGGCTGCAGAGAAAGATGGCCCGGTAGATCAAGGAAGGGAGGGAAAGTAGACGCTGTAATTGTGTTTATTACCAGCAAAGTACCTCGTATCACTGCCTGTAGCCGACAATCGTACGGATGCGATTCGTAGAGCTCGCGCGCTCGATTGTCACGTTACGTTGCAGGGATCTGGCGCCCAGCGCGTCCAAATGGTGAGCTCAGCCACAGCCCCGCACAAACTGCATCGGATTTCCCAGGTCACCAACCCATCTGTATCACAATCTGCTCCCCGTTTCCCAGTCACGGGAGACACTTGCCTGTTTAACGTTCCATCGCTGCAGCCACAGAGGAAAGAGCCTCCAGCGCGCCTGCCACGATGTCGGTTGCCTTTGCCCAGCAGGGCACCGTCGACTGGACCTCGCTCGGTCGGATGCAGTTCTCAGCCTCCATTGCGGTACTTTCACGCCTGTCGTCTGCGGGCCTTGAGTCCCTGACCGTCGCATTCGGCCAGGCCATGTGCACCCGGATTCCGCTCGGCCCCCACGGCGAGAAGTTCCTGATGGAAAGCCTCAATAAGCTCCAGGCGTTTTCGACCTTTGGCGACCTGGTCTGGTTCGGAGTTGGAGTTCGGCACGTCCTCCGCGATGTTGTCCAGACAGCAGAAGGCGCATCCCTGGTTGCGTTGTGTGCTGCACTCGGCGAAACGTACACCAACAGCGTGGCCGCCCTGATCCTGTACGAAATGGCCAAGGAGCTCAAAGCCCCGACGGAGCTATCGCCGTCCATCACACAGTGGGAGGCCCTTGTGGCCACGTCCTCGTGCACTTTCAGAGAAACCACATTCAGTCTGCGGATTGAGAAGCTGTTGAAGCTGGCCGGACTCTCTGGCCCTTCTTTCCCGCGGGATACGGGCGGGGCCTGGTCTCACCCCGGACATCCGCAAGACATCGCCCGATGCATCGTCGCTTTGGGGGATATCATGCGGGGGACCGTGGAGCAGATTACAATCCACGGTGGTCCGGCCTCTTGCTGGCTTGCGACGTATGCCAGCCTGATCCTAGGCCTGAGGGTGCGGTTGGCCAGGAACGGGGAGCCGCTGTTTGCGAATTACGACGAGCGGCAGGCCAACGCCCAACTCTGTATAGAGGTCCTTGATGGCAGCGCGATGACAAACACGCTATCTCACGTTGGAACGACCTTTACCCTCCGCGGCGGTAGAGACTTCATCAAGCAAGTCTTCGGTGGATTTGATCAGCTCAGGTTTGGCATCGATGCAGAACCTTTAGTGGGTGGGACGGTCCCATGGGAGACGCTCATCGTCGACACATTCGAGCCACACGGCCAGAAGGTGTTGGAACAGCTTCATCTTGCCAGCACAACTGCAAGTAGAGATGTCGATGAATTGGTGCGGCAAACGCCATACCGTGTGCTTTACCAAGCCAGTATTATGCTCTTCATCTCCAGCCAGGGGCTCACGGTTGACGATAAGACACTCTCCACTTATATGGCCGTCGTTAGGGAGAAGCTGCCGGAGCTTCGCCACTTTTCAATCGGTACACCTCACAAGGATTTCGCGAATCGTTCTACCGTTCAAGTGTTCTTGGCTGCGACGCGCCAGATATCTGATATGTGCAACTGCGCAAAATGTAAGCCACGGACAAACAGTAGCCCAAGCACATGGTGCCTGCTACTCACCATGTACACCATTATCTTTCTGACCCACCTGATGGAGCGCTGTAGTCTGCACTCGGACCTCCGACCTAAAAGGTTTGGCATCTTCTCCCTATACATGGCCCTGCAAGACCAGCAGACGGCTTTCGTGGGCGGGGTAAACGATTCTTTGGCCGAGATGACCTTTAGAAGTTTCTTTGCCGTGAACTCACCCGGTGGACTCTTCACAAGCTACATCGTATTGTTTGATGGCGCCCGATTCCGGCATTGCTGTGGTCCGGCTGGATTGCCATTCCAAACCGCGACCGCCTCCGCCTATTCTACTCGCGGGGTGTACTGCTTCCTGGGCAGTCTAGCCGGCCTGTCAATGGACTATAATCGTTCTGCAATGGTGCACGTCGGGAGCGGCGTGATCGAGTGCCGGTCCCGCCTACGCGAATGGGTCTTCGACCGGCACGAAGGGGTTGCACCATCGACGGACCCCGGGTATCCGCCGGAAGAAATATCTCAAACGACTGAGTTATCTGCGTTGCAGGCTGACCTGTCCTCGCCATCCCTGACTGTCGAAGCAGTTGTCGAAGACACCCTCCACCTCGTGTTCTACTATCGCATCTCGTCACCACGGGGGTGGGTATTCATATCCCCCGCGAACTTCGCCGTATACACGCTCGGCCCTATAGCAGAGATCGCAGCGGGACCCAACGGACTTTCCGGACACACGCCAAACCCAGCCACCCCAGTAAAGGATCTCACGTACAGCGTAGCCCGGGGCGAGGGCAAGGTTGCCAATTCTCAAACTGGGGTTATCCTTCGCCCGCACAAGGGTAATCTCCTTGCTCAGTGTATAGCTGCTTCGTGGTTTCCGCAGCGTACGGTATTTGTCACCAGCGACGAGGAACTGAGCCGGGCCCTGGGATGGTATGCGGAGTCCCGTGCCAATGGGGGCAACAGGTGGAATGACCCCAATTTTTTCATTATATCGGGGTAGAGATCCCAGGAGGGAGTGTCAAATAAGACTATACCTCTACTACGATAGACTGTAACTCGGACAGTGCCAGGTGGCCGGTAATGTCATGACGAATGGCTGTGAGACTGTCGAAACACAATCGTACCGCTTTGCTGCAACCTGAATGTCCAAATGCTCTGAAGAGGGCAATCCAGCCCGAAGAAGTCTCCTCCCACCTCGGTCTCTGCATTTGCGGTATTTGTAACATAGTGGGCCCTGAAAATATAGCTTACCGCACATCATGCTCAGAGATGAGTGTGGTACTGGCGATGCTACTCATAAGCACGAAGCAAGGTCGCTCAAGGTCCGGTAGTCAAAACTACTTGACATATATTGACAGGGCTAGCATACAATTTACATATGTACACTTCTTTTAGCACACGTATCGCTCCACACCGCAACCACGGATGCCACGATGAAGAAACCCCACGCGTTTTAGGATAGCGCGTCTCCATTCCGAGTTCCACGTTGCAAGTTTCCTGATCGGCAGTGGAGGCCCAGTTGGCATTGTCAATGTCTATCTAACAGCCGCAGCTGATGCGGTCAACGACACTCTCCCCTCATCATTCCGCTTGAGGACATCACGGATCTAAACCAACTTGCCCCCGCAGCCTGAGAGGTAGAGACACCATCGGGAATGCTTCCTACTCTGGCAGAATAAAGTCCTCCGCCTGCAGTCCATTCGCTATATCCGCCATATCCGTCGACGACAGCGTGAAATCGCCGTACTGCTCCAGGGAGCCCCAGGAAGCAAAGCCCCCCAGGGCCGTAGCCTCACTGGTAGCCGTGATGGGGCCTTCGCTCCGGAAGGTTGTGTCCGATTCCAGTGTCGTGTCCGAGTCCTGGTGCACACGCGACGGCGTCTGATGTACCTGATTAGCTGCTCGGCTCGAGTAGGCATCCAGTGCTCGGTTGAGGGTGCCGAGCTCGCGTTTGCGGAGCGGCGCGGCAGGGCTTCCTTTGGCGATCATGCCATCGAGGATCTCATGTATAGCCTGCAGCCAGGTACCCCCATCAGCCGTGAACCCTGGTAAGAGCGAGTCGAGAATGCAGAGCATCAATGCAGACGAAAAGGCCGCCTCGAGCTGGAAGGAGAGGAAATGATCTGGCGATTGGTTCAGTTCAGTTCAGTTCAGCTCAGTTCACCGCAGGACGCGTGCGGCATTCCAACGGGGCGCACGTACCGATATTACTCTCTCCAAGGGCCCTTAGCGTTCGGAGGATGTTCAGGGCAGAGCATGTGCACGATCGAAGAAGGGATACAACAGGGCCCTCTGGCAGGTGCAGCAGTGAGTCAACCTTTGCCATGAACTTGTGCAAAAGGCACATGACGAGCGGTCGTGTGGCCAGCACCACGCACTGGAAGGGTCAGACAGCGAGTTCGTTCGTAGGGTAATGGGCTGCTGCACTGCTCACATGGTGATAGGATAGGATCAGGTTCGTCGCGAGCTTCGACGTGCGCATGTCTGTTCCTTTGAATCTGGTGTCGAGGTAGACGAGGAGCTCCCTGTCCACGGCTGCGATGCCGCGCAGGGCGGACTGCGTGTCTGCCAACAAGGTACCCTTGGCGCGTCTATCCGCACCGTACACGCCTTGAAATTCAGTAAGCGCCGCCTATGCTCTCGAGGAAACATGAGAGGGTGTCATACCTGTAAGTATCATTGCAGTCAGGCGCGCCATTTTAACCTGCAGAGCCAACGCCTCGGATTTGCCAGAACCTGACTGCGATCCATTCGGCAGCTTCACGGTGATGTCTTCCTCCCGGATGGAACTTGGCGCGCCGATCAGGGTCCCAAACTCGCGGTCAATCATATACGCGGTCCAGAATATATTGGTGCAACGGGCTGCGTGGGACGACGTGACTTCACCTGGAGACATGTCTCTGTGCCAACCTTCGATAATACACAACCGCAGCGCCTGGCCGATCTACAAGCCTCTTAGATATGCCGTAGAGAACGAACGGTACAACCGACTCACCATTTGAAATGCTAGTAGCCTGGAATCCAACGCCTGTAGATATAACGAGGCAAGACAGAGGGCCTCCACGGCAGCCAACGAGTTCCCTTCTAGGGGGATAATGCATGGTAGCAGGGACAGCCCACGGGACGCGTACTTGAGTCCCGCACTGGACTTCGCCGGTCCGCCAGAGATGAACGCTTCACCAAAGGCCAAGACAAACAGGAACTGCGCATACCAGAATCGCGACTCTTTCGCCAGCACAGCAGGATCCTTGTAGAAGTGGTCCATCTGCCGAGCGAACGACTCGTGATCGACAATATCGTACAGCGAGCCCAGGTGGTACTTGGCCGTTGAATGGAGCAGTGCAGCGTATTCTGCAGAGGGCAGGCCATCCACTTGCGGCTGGTCCAAGAGCCCGATTGGAGTCCATTGAATCGAGATGGATTCGAGCGCCCAGGGCTCCACGGCCGGCGGTTGCTCCGGCGCGGGGGGTCGGATCAGGGATAATACACGTTGGCAAAATGCCCACGAGGATGTAGGCCCCATGTACCCTGTGGATGCGCCCATGTTTTAGTCTTGTTCGCGTTCGGCCCAGCGAGGTTGGTACGTACAGTACTTGCCCCGTCGGTCGGTTGCAAACGACCCGTTGCCCCCGATGAGTGGATTACGGCCGAAATCAGCCGGCGACGTGGCAGGGGAAGAATGATGGTGATCCACCACTGGCGCGGAAGGCGCTCCTGGCTTGATGTATCAGCAAGCTGTGTAGTGCACGTTGCAGGGTTTTTATTGTCACCGGTCCCGGTCACTCCCAGTGTGCCGCTGTTGCTGCCCACTCGTGAGGGTTCCGCTGTCGATTCTGGCGGACTGATGAACGTCGTCTCTTCCTGCTGCGGCGCGGTATTTCTCTCACCTGCGCGGCGCTCCAATGATTCGAGATAGCTACTCCAGGCGTCAGCAAGGACCCCGATGCGACACAAAACCAGAGCGGCGGACCTCGCAGAGACGGTAACCAGACCGCCGTCGGAATTGTAGGCACATTTTTGTCGCTTCCTCGAGCACCGTGTACAGGGGTAGGATCCAGAGCATCGCACTTTCATGTCCCGGCAGCGCGCACAGCTAGCAGGGGTCAATAGCGGAAGAAGTTGGATATTGGCCAAGACAACTCACGCTCGCAGACAACGTTTGGACGCCCCAACTGGGCTGCTCGGTGTTTGGGGCATGGCGGGTGAGGCCGTTGCGTGTCATGGAGAGAGGGGCAGTGGTGGTCTCCACTGGGAAACGAGCCAGGCGAGCGATGTCGGATGAGCCGACGAAAAGTCGGTCCGGTCCGGCGAGAACGCGTGCTCGATTCTCCAACTGATGCAATCAGTTCAACATGTACCACCAGCGAAGAGATACCAGATAATCTGGCACGAGATTTGCCGCTCCTGGGGATTTCCGTACAAAAGATGGCAGAGCGAACCCTCCCGACTACACCAGAGGTACTTTCAAGATCAACATTTCGCCATGCAGTTGGATGATCAGAGGATGCAAAAGCGCGACATGGAGTCTGTCTCTAAAACTGCCTCGTTTGATCTAGGCAACGCTGCCAGTTTTGATCCCAAGTCCCCGGAATTCAGAGCCGTGCGCATCAGGACGGACTTGGTCATCATGCCCCTGGTGACGTTGACAATGACCCTGGCGATGCTCGACAAGGTACTTCTCCCTGGATACCATGCTGATTCCGTATCCTGACAATTTTATCGTAGAACGGGCTCGCCTACGCCGCGGTGTACGGCATGAAAACCGACGCGAAACTCCACGACCAGGAATACAGCTGGCTGGGGAGCATCTTCTACTTCGGATACCTGTTCATGGAGTTCCCCAACATGTGGCTTATCTCCCGCTACCCCTTGGGAAAATATATGGGGGCTTGCATCATTGCTTGGGGAGGATGTGTCGCGTGCATGGCTGCGTGCCACAACTTCGGGGGTCTGGCTGCAATCCGCTTCCTCCTCGGTGCCTTTGAAGCCAGCATCCTTCCCTGCCTACTCATTGCGAATTCGCGGTGGTACCGTCGCGAGGAGCAACCTCTGCGCACTGCATTTTGGGGGAACACGTTTGCGGGTGTATTTGGTGGGATCCTCAGCTATGCGATCGGGCAACTCGGCGGGCCATTGTCTACTTGGCGGGTGAGTTGTGCTTGCACTCCTTTGTTGATGGTGCTGACTGCGTAGTACATTTTTCTCATGTACGGTGGCGTCACCACGCTGTTTGGGATCGTCGTGTTCTTCGCCCTTCCCGACTCGCCGTCGGAGGCGTGGTTTCTAAACAAAGACCTGCGAAATGCTGCAGCTCTGCGACTCGCCTCCAACCAGACTCCCACTGAGCAGAACAAGGTTGGTCACGATGCTCCCGTTTGCCGCAGCGCCCCGACTCATATGACCAGAATATCAAATGGAAACACATCGCCGAGGCTCTCCTCGACACCCGATACTGGTGCCTCGCGGTCTTTCTGGTAGCCCAGTCCATCACCAACGCCGGCGTCACAAACTTCAACCCCTTGATCATCGCGCAGTTCGGATACTCGACGTCAAAAACGGTATTAATGGCTACTCCGCAAGCAGCAGTTGCCATGGTCGCCCAAGCCTCCATGACGGCCATCACTTTATTTGTTCCCAACCTTCGCTGCTTCTTCTGGGTGGTATCGAGTGGGATCGCCCTCGCCGGGGCCATAATGATCAAGACGATTGATCCCCTCGCTTATCCCGAGGCATCCCTTGCTGGTGTGTACCTGATGGGGTTTTACAATGTTCCATGGGTCATGGTCCTCAGTCTACAGTCGTCCAACGTGGCCGGGATGACCAAGAAGAGTTTCGTCTCCGTTTCGGTTGGGATTTTCTACGGTACGTACCCTCCCAAGTCAATGAGTCTGTATCGAAACGATAATAACAACCTGCCAACAGCGCTCGGCAACATCATCGGACCACAGTTCTTCCTCGACCGCCAAGCGCCGACATACTCTCTAGGGATCGGTGCGATGATGTGTGCCTTTGCCGTGATGATGGCGACTGGCATCGCATACTCGGCCCTTTGCATGCTCGAGAACACGAGGCGGGACAAGCGTCATGGTGTGGTTTCCGAGGGTGATGCCGTAGAAGCAAGCCGAGTTGCTGCACAAGATGACCTCACCGACAAGGAGAATGTTCGGTTCCGCTACACCTACTAGACGTGGCATGTGCTCTCTCGCCTTAATCTACGGAAGCAGGGTCTGTACCTGTTAGAACCAGCTCCGCTGTCCATAGACTCATAGCAGCGCGACTACGTCGTTTGCCCAGGATGGAATGGTTCCCATTCCGGATTGCCATCATACCATACGTCTTGAATCTTCAGTCTTGGACCTGACCTCTTGAGTCCCCCTTAGAGTACTTTGCATAACAGAACATGGTTTATCATAGCTACCCCTTCAGTATGTTATCCAACAAAAACCCATTCTCTCCAAGGATATCCCCTTCCTCGCGCACGATCGTACTATACCCCGTATAATGAGCCTTGCCCGCAATCTGCACCTGGACCGGACCACATCTCCCGGAACCATCTTCAACCCCGCTACCCGCATCAAGCACAGTCGCAACCATCCCCTCCAACCCAAACACATGTGTCGGCAGCGAATGATACGTCCACGAGTCTCCGACGGCGAGGGTCCCACGGGCAAAGTCCAGAGCGGCACGCGCGGCCGCTGCACTCCCCGTCGGCGATCGGTCGATATGGCCCCCGCCGAAGAAATACACGCCCAGTTCGCCTCCCTTCGTACCCTCCATTGCAGCTCCGCGGGATTTATCCGAGACCATCACGCCGAAAACGGCGCCGTAGCCGTCCTTGTCGGGGAATTTGAGGTATTCCCGGTATGCAGGATCGGTGTTGAGGACCTCTTTGATCTGGGTAGCCGCGTGTTGCAGCTGTCGCAATGGATCCCCTCCTCCTCCTCCTCCTCCTCCTCGTCCTCCTCCATCGAGAATATTCGACCCGAACCCCAGCTCTTCAAGCTGGACCTGCAATATAAACGTGCCGCAGTACGCCAAGGAGACATAAACTCGATCTTTTCTGCCCGGCAGTTCCCCCCTGAGAGCAACTGCAATCCCAACCCCAATCACAAACACAGGCAGAGCAACAAACCTCACCATCCGCGCCGGATCCGACCTCGCCCCGCGCGTCCCCCGGACAGTCGGAACAACAGCCCTCACCAGTCCCCCGGGCGTATGCAACACAAGACCCACACTCTCACCCCCATCCCCCTCCCCCGCCCCCTCGCGCTCATCAAGCACCAACTCCCGCCGCCGCGGAAAAACCGCCCGATCCCAACAATCCACCAAGAACCTCGCAACCGCAAGCGTCGCATGCCCACACATGGCACTATACCCATCACCATGGATATACAGCACGCCCATGTGCGCCTCGCCCGAGACCGTGCACTCCGTGTGGGCGCGCAGGATGGCGCCGAAGCTGTCGCGGTGGCCGCGGGGTTCGTGGAGGATAGCGCGGCGGATAGAGTCGTGGCGCGGGGAGGACTCCGCGAGGGCTTTTTGGGCAACGAGCGGGCCTGTTAGGTCTGGGTAGCCGGTTATCACGAGGCGCGTGGGCATGCCCAGGGTGTGCATGTCGATGCAGTGGATTTTGGGGAGGGCGGTGGTTATTGTTATTGGTGGGATGAAGGGGGGTGATGGCGTGGCAGTGGCAGTGGCCTCGGAAACAGGATCGGGATCGAGATCAGGGAGGGCGGGCTCCATATTGAACTGCGGGACTGAGAGGTACTGTCTGGGTGGACGTTTTTAGGGAACGGGTTTGTGTCTGTGGTGGTCATATGGTACTTCCTTCTCAGCGAAGGTCTTCCTCTAAGATTGGCCCCTGAGCGAAATGGATAATGTCTTATAAACACTTCTCTAGAGATTCCAATATGTATCCGCCACAGCCGGCATCGGCCCAGTCCGCCCTGCTCCGTTGTAATCTCGGCTCATCCGAGCCGTGCCCCGCAAAGTACGTATGTACTCCTCTGGCCTTTGGAGAACACTAACATAAAGGAGGAAAGCTAAGGGATCCCGTCTGGTGTATGCCGCCGAGGCATTCTAGCGGATTCGCGCACCTACTGCATGGTGTCGTGTCACGTTGTATGAAACAAAGATATATAATGGCGCCTACATCAGCGCAGCACGATTCAACACTACAGATGGATTATATGGAGATCAGGTAAATCAATACTCCGGGTATAACGGTCGTCACCTTAGATATGCCTATCCTACCTACCCCCCGATACAGCAGAAGCTAAGCGTCGCCCTGATCTACGCATCCGAAGCACGGAGCCCACTCCAACCCCAACTCTCTTCCTTCTAACGACCGTACCACTCAGCCAAAAAAGTAATGAGGGGAAGTATTTTCCCCTGGTAGATACATGCGGCGAAGAGGCGAGACATGCCTTATGTGGACCCGATGGAGTCTGCGGAGAGGAAAGCTGCGATGTATCCGCTGAGATTTATTCCACCGATTTGCTGGAAGAATAGCGCAGCGACTCGACTCATTGAGTCGCGTGGCGGAGGCTATCCGAGGGCCCGTTTGTGAGGAGCTTGTGGAATGGAAGGACGGACCAACCTTTGCCTTGCGCGGCAAGGACGTTGTTTCATGTTCATGTTCATAGATGCTCTACAGTTCCTGCTCCAAGAGATCAACTCAGCCCCGAGTCCGAATTCCCTGAAATTGGCTCCCTTGCCAACCTGCCTGCCACTGTCAGCAACTCCAGTTCACGCACTAGTCCGTCGAACCCATAACCTCAGCCAAACTAACCGTTGACCCAGCGCTAATCGTTGGACGAGTGGCTCATTACCGCATCCAGGGATGCGGAGCTGAGCCCGCTAGCTGGCCGCTAGCCTGCGGCTCTCTCGCGGAAAACACCAAGAACCAGGCATCAGCCCCCGCTAGAGGCGCCGCGGGCCGCAGGATGGACACTGATTGTTAGGCGTTGTCTTCTGGGGACTCGGAGCGGTCGGTACTTAACCCTGTTCCGCCCTCGTCGTTCGGTCATGTAGCACTCGTGAGATTACAACTGCAAAACAACCACAAAACCAGGCAAAGATGGCAGACGACGGTCTTTCGGACAAGGTGAACGCCCTTGAGGCTCAGTTGCAGAATATCAAGAGTCTCCTGACGAGCAATGGCGCCGAGGTAAACGGTAGCCCGAGCCCAGCTTCGGAGAATCTCGCCGCTGTACGCTTGCAACTCCTGGAACTGGCTCACAACCTCGAATATGCGGCCCTTGGGCCGACTGAATGGCTCAAAGCTAGCTTCGCAGTAGTAGGTAGAATCCCAATGATTCTCCAATCAACTAACTGACACCCTCCGTAACGCAGACGAAATACGACCACCTCGCCTACTACGCCCTCTCCCAATTCCCGATCCACGAACACATCCCCCTAACCGGCTCAATCAGCTATCAAGCGCTCAGCACCGCAAGCGGGATGCCCCTGGGGCCATTAAAGCGCGTCCTCCGCCACCTAATGCTCAACCACCTCTTCACCGAACCAGAACCAGGCCAGGTCGCACACTCCGAGGCCTCGCGGATCCTTGTCACAGAGCCCGGGATGGCAAGTTGGTTGGGCCACAACTACGACGAGGTATTTCGGAGTTTTGGACTCTTTGCTGAGGCGTTGAAGAAGGGGGATGACGAGGGACATCCCGGGAAGACGGCGACTGCGCTGGCGTTTGATCAGCCAAGGGGGTTCTTTGGGGGATTACTTGCGCAGGAGCCCTGGCGGGCCAAGAGGTTTGCCGAGGCCATGCAGGCTATGACGAGGGGGAGTCATGATCATTCGTATTTGGTTACGGGGTATGATTGGGCACAGTATGGAAACGGGCTTGTTGTTGATGTGAGTCTACACCTTTCCTTGATGTTCCCAGCCGCATTGTATTATGCTGATGAGATCTGCGATGTCTAGGTCGGCGGCTCCTCGGGCTTCCAAAGCCTCGCAATCGCCACCGCGTATCCGACTCTAAACTTCATCGTACAAGACATTGAAGACCTCAGTAGCCGGCTCGAAGAAAACATGTCCGCACTAACACAGCGCCCAAAGATCAAGTTCCAAGTCCACGACTTCTTCACCCCGAACGCCGAGAGCAGCGCAGACGTGTATTTCCTCCGCCACATCATCCACGACTGGTCCGATAGCTACGCTGCCAAGATCCTGCGGAATATCGCCAGTGTTATGAAGCGCTCTGCGCGAATTGTCGTTATGGATATTGTCGTTCCTGAGAGGGGGGTTTTGCCGTGGCATATGGATCGGATGATTAGGTATGCTGCTCCAGTCTCTCGTTGCCAAGGGGTTAAGGGGGATATTGGCTGATAATGATAGCTTCTTGGATTTGCAGATGATGGTCGTGGTGAATGGGAAGGAACGCAATAGGCAGGAGTGGGATGAGTTGCTTGCACTGGCGGATCCGCGGTTGAGGATTTTGAGTGTCAGGCAGCCGCAGAATAGTGTGGCGAGTATTATAGAGATTGGGCTGGTGGAGTAGACTGATTGTTGCACGTCTTACGCTAGACATAGTAGACGATAGAGAGGCTTAAAGCGATTAGGGTAGTTGGTCAAGCTGATTTAGACGTATAATGCCTCGAGCTCTATCTTATAGTTTCATAGCTCGTTTGTGAGCCACATCCGGTTTCCTATAGCAGTGGTGCCATACAAGCGATATCCGACTATACACTCTATAAAATCAACTATTGGTGACAACTAGACTCCAAACGAATCAGACCAATCACGCCACAAATGGCGGAATATCGAAACTGAGCGCGTCAGTATTCAACCACTGCACCGTGTCAATCCACTCGTCAAAGCCGTTAGTAATGTCCGCCCCAGGCTCCGTGACAGCCTCGTTTGGAGAAGATAACATCGTCCTGAAGAGTGGTTAGCGCATGCCGGAGCTATAGGCATCACCATGAAAAGAAGAAAACGTACTGAAGATGTCGCAGGATAGGATACGACTTCGCACATATTGCACTCCGGCCCCTCAGTTGTTCAAACCGTGACACATTCGCATCGAGTGCCTCGCGATACATGGTGGGATTGGGGATTTCCGCTCCCATGAGCAGGCAGGACGCCATAGCCACTGCACCGTGCAGCGCAACGAAGCTGATCATGCCATATACGTACCAGCGATAATTCCGTAGCCGCGGCACCTCGCAGAACTGGCGATGGATCTCTAACAGAGCTGCGCCCGAGGTGATGCACTTTAGCTGCGACTCTGGGCGGGGTGGGAAGGCTGGTCTCGGAAGACAGAACGCTCGATGGAGGAGAAGATATAGCTGGTGGGCGTAGTGCTGCAGGAAACACCAGTGCGCGTAGCTCGATGAATCAAGGATACTCGGCTGGCCGTCGAGGAGGAATATCTCATCCCATTTCGCCTGCTCGCGGGCGATTTCAGCGTCGAATTCAAGGAGGCGCTCCTCGCTCATTTTGTGCTTGCTCGAGAGGTGGTCGCTGATTCGGCTTGTGAGTTGGAATACTCGCAGTTTGAGCATTATCATGGACATTTGCGTTGGTTGGCTTGACGCTGGTAAGATGCGATCATCTTGAATATCACAGTCATTGACATCGGCGGGCAGAGTTGGTTCAGTCCCGATCAGCGAAGAGACATTCACATCGCGGAAGATGATGGCCTGGTTGGTGTGTAGCAGGAGTACACCGGCCCAGCATCGGCGACGCCGCTCGGCTTGTACCCAGCTCATTTCTGGCGGTTTCGTCTTGACGTTGCACCGGAGCGCAATGGCGATATTCTGAGCCATGCCTGGATTCTTAGTCTCGTTCGTCGTATTATGTTGCAGAGAGATGCTCACCTAGGAGAACCCACGCCCGCTCAACCCCATCATTATGGGATATACCATAGATAAGAATCAACAAGGCTTCGAGTGTGCATAGCGTATGGCGGACCATGAACTGGTCCTGCGACAGACACATCATCGCGGCGCTACGGAGGCGAGCAACTATCGTTGACGGGCTCAACAGTTGGTTTTCATCCGACTGTAGCTCGGCAAAGATGGGATCGGTCTCCTCCATCGTGTTGAGCGTCACTGCACAAATAGTGAAGAGCAGCGCTATCCATGACAGATCGATGTTCAGCGGGTCTGCCTGGAACAGGCCATACTGGCTCTGGAAGCTTGGGCTATGCAGGATATGGAATTGGGGAGAGAGGAGCTGGAAGTATCGCGTGATGAGATAGTCGCAGCATTCTTTCGGAGGTAAGAGGGCCAGGATATCCTGCCTCGATACAACCGGCGCAATGCCGAATGGGAAGAATGTTGAATTCCAGGGCTGCTGGATCTGGTCTCGCTCATCGGTCGGTCGTTGGTGGACTTGATCCCAGCGAGCGTGGCTGTCGCTAGCAGCGCGGCTATCCACGAGCACGGTAGACGACGTTTCAGTACTTTGGCGTGGGGAGAGCAGCTGTGAAGTGTCCCAGGCTTGCTCCGGACCTGGTCGAGACAGCACCGGAGATGTGGTTGTCGGAGACGCAGGACGATAAACGCAATCCTCGCCTATGTCCCGCCGACGACACGAAGCGCACGGCGCCTGGCGATCGCATCGCAGCTTGGATTCTCGGCACGGTCTGCAGCTGATCGGTTTGCGGAATCGGCGGGGGCGCCTTGAAGGCCATCGTCTCACCGGTGAAGACATGATGGATGATGAAGGATGGATCCGATCTGAGCTGTTGGGGTCCAAAAGTGGTGTGGTCGGAAAGTTCGGAGATGACGTGGGGTGTGTCTCCGAGAATCGCCACGCTTCGGAGATACATGCGCAATGTGCGTCTGCGCGTATCGCGAGGCCTCAGATTGAGGTCTATGTCGTGGCATAGGGCTTAGCACGGGATGGAGTCTAGCTAAAGTTGTTTCGGTAGGTCTGAAATTAATACAGTTGGGTCGTGATAGATGCACTTGCTTACGCTGAGCCGCCTGGCATGAATAGCTCAACACTCACTCAATGTGCGACGAATACTGCATCCAGCGAAACGTGGCAAAAGCTGCGAAAGCCTCAGCCTCGTTAAGGTCAGCGGAATTCGTTGCTCCCGGTTCAACTTGAGAACAAGCTCCCATGGGATGGTCGAGTCTTATCCTATAGTCGCTTGAAAATCGAAACACAGGTCCGTGAGGATATCAGCGCGTATGTGAAGCGCAGATGTAGGTTAGATGAGGATATTCCAACCAGAGCTCTTCTTCGTGCGCCTTAACTGGCTTAGTTACAGGTGGGCGGCTATTGGAAACATATCACTACAAAGAATCAACAGGAACCATTTCTGTGTGCAGATCTTGCGTAGGCGCATGGATTAAGCGCCAGATTGTCCGGTCCTATTCCCAGAGAAAGGGAAGCCCAGAATAATCAATTCGGTGCCAGTAAACTTTCGGTCTAATTATATCAAACGGCGGCAACGAGCCTGGTATCTAATGTGTTGGAGACTATAGTTGAGGGTGAACATAAATATCTCGAAACCGCCCACTTGCGAAAGGTGCAGACACCAGACCAGGGACTTCCCATCATCAATTAAAGAATACCCGATCCAAACATCCTTTGCTCACTTACAGAAATGCCATCCAACAAGGATCGTCTGTACGTTGCCCTGTACGCACGAGGTGGACAAGCCAGGATGCCCGGCAAAGAAGACACGTGAGCCTCCCTGGATAAGGAAGTCATCGCGCGGCAAGTTAAAGGCTAACACGCTGTCCTATCTAGATACCACTGGGCGTTTATCATAGGACCAAAGGTCGAACCTCAGGGCGGTACGGGCGTTCGCTACCACGCAAAGGAAAGACCGACACTGGGAGGAGGGTCGGAGCGGTATTTCGAGCAGCTCGAGTGTACACTTGCCCAGACCAGCATGCTCCTTGTTCGGGTCGTGATTGCAAAGGTTATGGACAGAAGCCGCGTCGCCGATATCTTCCGCAGCACGCCTATCCGGCAGGGGCAGCCTGGATGGAACTGTGTCTCGTGGGTGGGTGCAGGAGGCTCTGGGAACGCTCAGGGGCGATTCGAGAGCACTAGGGACGAACGTTACCGATTGGGCGAAGGTACGAAATCAGGCGATGGCTTATTGCCAGCAGAAGAAGGACCAGCACCGGTTCGATGGGCGAGGTAACTTTGACATGGGGAAGGTTCCGACGTTCGATTTGATGGAGATGAAGGAGATTGTCGTATAGGTCACTCTGGAGGTGTAGAGTTGTTCAATAGTCCCCAAAGTATTTCTGCCGCGTTTTTCCCATCTTCAACTCATCCGGCATTGGTTGAATGAATTTATCAATCTCATCGACCCAGAAGGGGTTATGTGGGTTGACCTGGTGGGCAGTTGTGTACTCCCAGTACGACGGATACCAGCCCGCGGTCTCCCAATCGATGATGCCAACGATTTCTTCTCCACAAGCAAGGATATTCAGACTGCTCAACTCGCCATGAGTAAACACCAACGGCCAAGACCTGTCTTGCTGCGTGATAAGATCCCGGACCTCGGCGTCAAGCCTCGGGTCAAACTCCATTCCCCCTCGTAGATGTCGATGGAACTCTTGAGTGGTGCTAAAGGGTCCGAAGCGCAATAAAGGCCCCGGTACACGGCAGTCATATAGTGATCCGCCATCAACAGAAGCGATGCGCGTACCCTCAGGCGGTTGAATCTCGCGCATCTTGTCGACCGTACTTTTCAATTGGGAAAGCAGTTTAGCCTTGGACTCGCCGTCTCGCCAGACCCATCCCTTGCCGATAATATCGCCCTTGATCCTCTCCATGACAATATACGTCGACCCAGCATGTTCAAACGCACATACAACCTTCGGGACCGGGATGCTCGTATGCCTCGCGACGAACCGCATCGTCGGCGCTTCGGACAGATTCACGCGGCGCCCGTATTTCACACATAGCTTGTCTGTCAGCATAAGGACGCTGCCATGGTGAGGTTTCAGTCGTTTAAGAAGCTTGATCGCTAAAAGCGTCGAGTAGCGATACCAGATATTGTCCTTGACTGGCTTGGACATGTTTGGCGCAGCCGTGGGTGCCGAGTCTGGCGAAAGGGGGCTCGTTTGAGACGACATTGAGATTGAACTACGGATGCCAATTTGAGACTTCCCTCTTTATAGGTAGATAGGCCCCTTGGTTCGGTTGTGTAAGATGCCCAGGAAACCCAAACGTGCCGGGAGAATCGATGAGAGCGTTGCGAATAAGGGGCAGAGTGGCCGGATGGGATGATGGCACGTGACAGTCTGAAAATGATGACTCATCCAGACGGTGCTGTCTATGAGATATAAACGTATATAAAGGACCAAGAAAACGAATGAAGCCAAAGTAGAATCCTGGTTGGAGGAGCCCCTTTATATACAGGAAGAGTTGGTATATTTATTCAATCATTTCATGGTCACTCGCGATGGAGTCGCCCATTTCCCCCCGAAGGTTGGTACGGAAGTTATACAGTACATCGTTATATATCAGCGTGGAGCGCGCATACCTATGCTCGTCCCGGACTCGATATCTGGCGAGTCTCTTATAACAAAACGCTACAAAATGCTATAGACACAAAAAAGGAACCCCAAACCAAATTCCAGGTATAACAACTCCGAAGTATTAAACACCAGCACAACCCGCATTGCAGCACGGGATATCCTGCAACCACCGAGAGGCCAGAATGCTGCTTGATCCAGGCCGTCCTTCAGGGCTGATACTGAGCATCGAGTAGATGACTTTCCGACTCTCAATCTGGAGGCGAGTCACGTTAGTTTCTGCAGATAGACCTTGTTCAAGAGTTGAACATACCGAGCACGTATCCTCAATAAACGAAACCTTCCCTCTAAACTTCCGCTGCTCCATAAAGTCGGCGAATCCCTCATCCAGCGGCGTCGCCACCTTCCACATATTCCTCCCCAGGTTCATAGCGATGTAAATAAGCGCAGCGGCCCAGATATCTGTACCCCTCGGATCAAATTCCTCCTCAATGAACTGCTCAGGCGAGATATACGGCGTCGAGCCACAAACGCCACTCGACAGATGCACGTCCTCTTCACCAGCGAGCCTGAAGCATTCGGCGTTCCCGAAGTCCGAGATCTTCAGGCAGCCTCGCGTAGTTAGGAGGAGGTTTTCGGGTTTGAGGTCTCGGTGCGCGACGCCCATTTCGTGGAGGTACTGAATGCCCCTCATGAGTTGTTTGAAGAAACAGTTTGCTTCTTCTGCGTCGAGGGTACCGGATGTTGTGATCAGCGTGTGTAGGTCGCCTCCTTGGCAGTACTCCATGCAGGAGCCTAGTGTGTCCGTGGCGATTGGGACAAGCTCGAATGTCCGGATGATATTCTGGTGCTGTAACAAAGACCCGATCAAGAACTCGGAGCGGATGTGGTTCTCGTAGTGATCTTTACTTTGCTGGGACCCGCGGCGGAACACCTTCAGCGCATAGTAGGCGTCGATGTGAGGGGCGGCCTGTGTAAAATGGAGAACTGCCAGTACGGACTGCGAAGTGAAGGCGATGATATCGGATATCGGCCCGTACTTCCTGATAATTGGAGACGTTCTGCTGTCGCCGCCGAGCAAGGCGCCCGACTCGCTTCTGGCCCACTCTTCCCATTCCGCCTCTGAGCAGCTCGAGAAGGCAGGGCGAGGGGTGTGGTTTCTCGATCGCTTGGGGCTCCAGATGGACGACCTTCGTTGTGTTTGCTTGGTAGCTCGCAGGTGGTGGTGATGGCTGGATTCCGAGGGGGCGTGGCTTGGTGACTTGGCTGTAAATTTGGTCCGGGGCTGCTCTTCAAGACTGCTAGTAGAAGTAGATGTGGAGGAGGTGGCTTTCGCTGAGCCGACGAGATGACTCTTTTCGTGCCCCGGGACCCCCACGACAGTAACCACGGGGTTTGACGGTCTCAGCATGCGGTTGACGATGGAATGGAGGGATTTCGGCATTTTCGGTCGGGCAACGAGCCCTCGGCGGTTGTAGGATCACGAAGAAGGGTAGAATATGATTATGACTGGAAATGGAAGGGAGGTTCGAAAAGATAGTAACAGAAAATAGTAGATGAATGATCTTAAGAGGAGATGGCTGTGTAGTTCGCTGATGAGCTGTGGTGTGGTTTGCGGAGACGTGGGGGATGGCGTGACGGGCGAGGAGTGAGTGGCCAGACAAAACCCTCAGGCCAGGCGGCATTTGTCTCTACCAATAACGCGACCAAGGTTTATTGCTCAGCGCGGCCTGCACCTCCGCGTACACCTGCCTCGACGGTCATGGGCGAAGGCTGTGCCTGCACGGGTGGTAGAATTGTGATTCGACGGGAAATGCCCTCGCTGTTGTCAGCGCTGACTTCATCTGATGATTTGAAGTCCCATGTGGCATCTTTCACCAACACCGATCTCGTAGGCTAACTGGGGACATGCTTAGCTCACGCATCATATGTTTTTGCCTAAAGCGGAAGAGTCGTCGTGGACGTCGCGAAACTTTATATCATCCAGGCAACCTATTCTGGGACCACGTGTAAATCGAGCCCAGCCCACATAAGAACCTCATATTCCACTGCTGCTTGCGGTTCAGCTAATGCACTCTTCTCATACCCCGCTCTCCACGCTTTCTTCTTCTTATAATACCCCAGCACAGCCCCAACGACGAGGACACAGCGTAGAACATTATAGAGCAGACGTATGCCGAAATCAACGTCTGGCACACTGGATGTCAGGGACATAGGCGGAGGTGAAGGTATGCTGGAACCTGGGATCTTTGTTGGAGATATCCCTGGGATACTACTCGGCGTTGGGCTGGGGGTTGGGGAGCCAGATGAAGCTGGCGGGGTGGGATTGTTAGCGAGCTGTAAGCTCTTGACGTCGCAGAAGCCCGCTTCTTTGCGCGGTGGAGCTTGCTGTACAGATGCGCGAGGCTAGTAGAACATTAAGAGGGAATTGACGAATTGATAGTAACGGCCCGGGAGTGAGAGAGGCTGGTGAAATTCAGGCTGCGCTATCTTAGACAAGAAGCCGGAGGCATGGTCAGGTAGCTTGGTCGCTAATCACTAACCCTTCAAGGGCGCCGGATAGCCTTATCTCACAAGAATAGCGGGGGCGAGAAGTAATCTCAACTAGCCAGTCGGCTACAACCTTGAGGCCGTCTCTTGCTTCGTGCAGCGCGGGAAGATTGATTCTAGAACAAAAGGAGATGGCAGTGTCGGCTTTAAGAGGGGGTAAGTCGGCGTTGCTAAGGACAGGTCCAGTATTAGCAAGTACAACAAACCTCTCGGTACATTTGTAAATCTGGAGCCCACCCACCTCTCTCAGGAGAGGGGGGGTGTATATCAACCGGGCCTGTATTGTCAATGGGCCCCAGCGAACTGCTGGCAATGGACAGCAGTATAAACTGGCACTCATATGAGCAGGGCAAACAGGCCGACCTGTCAGCCGGAGTAACCTACCTTAAGCTAATGTACTGATTGCACTAATTAACTAGGGTATAGACATCCTTTTTAGCTAAGTGGTATGGTTGTTAGTTATAAGCCTGGAGTTTCTTGGTTATCTACTACCACCTCGGTCCCTTGTTCAAATCACGCAGCACACATACTTTTATAGGTTCTACCTTTTATATATCACACACGTGACCTGTAATCCATAAATCACTCTGCTATGGCCTATTATCTATCCATATCTAGCTTGAATATCCACTAGTATCCAACCTAAGGGGGTGTGTTAGCTAGAGTAACCGACCTTGAGCTAATGTATTAACCGCACTAATCAAGTAGGGTCTAGACATCCTTTTTGGCTGAGTGGCACGGTGGTTATGACCCCCCAAAGAAAGATTTAGAAAAGGAATCGGCGATGCAGGCCCTACGTACCTCGGCCGTCCACCACCAACCACCAACAAAGAACCAGTCTGCCGCATCTCCGGCATCTTGACCGCGCTCTCGCAATCCGGCTGAAAGGGGTGGAGCTCCTCCAGATTCCGGACATTCGGCAGATACAGTGTCTTCGCCCATCACAGATCAGAAAGGCTTATCTCCGTGACATAGAGAGCATCCGGCATGTCAAGGACTCCAAGACCATCAATTAAGACGACATCCAGCCCTACAGTAAAATCGTTCCCCGGAAGCGCGGTACACCGTTGACGATGAGGTGTCCCGAGAATTGTGCCGTGACAACAATGTACCCCGTGTTGGTCTTCAGCGGTCGAATACGCGCAGTTGGTCTGGTGAGTTTTAGTACAGTTTATTTGGTTACGGCCCTCCTTCTTCGCCCTGTGTATAGCAATCCCTGGCAGCCCCTAAGGCGGCGGAAGAGAAACCCACCGGTTATGTAGCGGACCTACCGGTGGTGAGATGATTCGTGGTCCAATTCGCCCAAAAAAAAAAACAAATATACATACCCATTGGTAGGAACAAGGCCGTCAGGATCAGACTGCATCGTGATACGATCAAAAACGTCGCGTTGAGACAGTATACTAGTAGTTCAGACCACAAGTCCCACCGGAATCATCACCAGCGAATGGTTTCTTGGGCCCCAAAATGTGGCTGGATTAACATTAAGTGCAGGGCAGACCGCCTGTCTCAGCCCAGCCACGCGCGTGTAGCCTTATTCTAGGGCGTTGCGGCAATGCGCATATATACACTGATAAAACGTAGATGGAGATTGGATATAGGGTGTCCATGCTATACAACTAAATAAAAGTGTACTTTACGTCACACAACAAGCATTTTTATGCCTACTTTCATCATACCTGGCAGGTAGGCTCCTATTACAGTATCCGCCCTTGTGTTTAATATTAATATTTAGTAAGTAGTACAGGTAACCTCTCTAGTAATACCCTACTTCCCTATCTTAGAGTAGTACATTAAGTACTACTCATGGTCTATGTATCTGGTTAGGTACGATTTTACTACGTCCCTGACTAGCGAGTGCCCGCCTTCCAGGAACATATGGCTGGTGTTGGCGGGTATGATGCTGGAAGAGGGAAAAGTGGCCATTCGCTGGGTTTGAGTGCTCTGGTAAAGATTGGGCGTATTGTACAGGCAGGGGTTTACTGCTAGGGTTTCCTGAACAGGTGGAGTATAGTAGAGACCAAGCTAGTGCAATGTTTCTCAAAGGCCAATGAAACATATCTGGCCCAATGTCGCACAGTCCGCTCCAACCCGGTTGAAATGGCAATGGTGTCTGTTTAAGCGACTACAGTGCAAGTACACATTTGGTCTTCGTCGGGGCTAGGTCGAGTTAAATGGGCTCAGCGCTGAAGCGTGCCCGGGCCATCTGCCAGAGCATCTCCACAGCGCCAGCGGCGCCAATCCGGCAATTCGTGCGGCGATGGCAATGGAGGGAGATATCAGGCTTAGCCCAACCCGTTCCCAGATTATCCATCCCGTGGAGTCCCCGCGATAGACCACAGGATAATGAAGTTGTCTACCATATTCAGATTCACATTCCTGGTCCCAACCTTCCCACTCACCCACGCCGCCACGATGACGGAAACCCGAAACGCACCCAAGCTCGCCCCCTTCTAATACACGCCCTTCCCGCTCGGCTCAATCAAAACAACTGGGTGGCTCAAGGATCAGCTAACGCTCTCCGCGAACGCGGCTGCCCGGTCACCTCTTCACCTTTTACCGCTACGTCGCTGACTCAACCTGGCTCGGCGGCAGCCACGAATACAGCGAGTTGGACGAGGCGGCGCCGTACTGGTTCAATTACATTGTTCCGCCTGCGTTTACCCTCGATGATGAGCGGCTTAAGGCGCAGGCCAAAGGGTTTCTGGATTATGTTCTGCAGAATCAGGACCAGGATGGGTGACCTCATCCCTGGTTTCCGGGTAAGCTATTGGAACAAGAATAGAATAAGTCTAATAGGATGTATAATTAGCATTTTTCTTATACATGGCGTAAATAATCCTTATTAAAATTATATTTATATATATAGCTATTATATTCCTAGTTATTCTAGGATTACTATATATTATTTAAAAAGTCTATTTGCGTATATCTAGATAGCTTTTATTACTTAAAATTAAAGTAAAGGCACCCTTTTTTTTATTTTACTAACTATTTAAGTAGGCTAGCTATGCTACAAGCATTTAGTTAGTAGGATATAATAAAAGAAAAGAACCTAAAAATCCTTAAGTATTTATAATACCTATTTTATTTTATATACTTAGCTTAATAATAGCTAATACTTACCCTAGATCTTATTATTACTAGTATTACTATTATTCTTATAAACCTGTCACAGCGGGCAAGCTATATAGGTGCGATCCGGGCAGATCAGACTGTAGAGTCTGATCACAGTGACCTTTTGGCCCAGTTGGGAACACGCTTGCCCGGACACGTGCTCTTACAAAACCTTATTAAAGTATTAAGGGGGTTACTAAATACTATATATATTAGGGTTACCTTATTTAATATAATCCTCTTTAGTTAGATAATAAAGCTTCTAGTCTAGTTCTAGACTAATATAAAAACCTATATTAGATTAGTTATATAAGTTAAAAACTTTACTAAAAATATTACTAAGGAAGATCTACTATTAAAGAATAACCTAATTTTATCTTTATAGCTAAGTTAGGGTGGGATAAAATTTAATAATATTTTAGTATTATATAGGTATATAAATAGTTATAAAGTTTAGCAATTTTAGAGCTAATACTATATCTAGACTATTAGACCTTATACTATAAAACATGTTACTATTAATTAAGCTAGGGGAGAAAGTAAGTATTTATAAAAAAAATAAAAAGGTAAGTCTTATTAGTAAAAAGTCTAATTTTCTTTTATTTATACTAATATAAGGAATAGTAGTAAGATATTACTAATATTAAGTATTTTTTATATAATTAAGCTTAATGCTAGTACTATTACTATTAATAGCCTTAATATTTTAATAATCCCTTAGTAAAAGATTTAGTTATGCCTAAATAGTATTTCCTAGGACATGGTCTTTATTAAAGGTAATATTTACCTTGATACTAACCTAATAGGCGCTAGCTTAAATTAGGTAATCTAAAATACTTTAAAAAGTATCTAGCTCTTAGCTATAATATAAAAAAGGGTAGTCTTTTAGTAAATATTAATAACCTATATTTATTATATAAATAAAAGTAGCTATTTTATCTTATATAGGTAATCCTTTATTTAAGTAAAATTCTTATATTAAATAAAGCTACTAGCAAGTATATTATCTTCTTTTAATTTTCTTTTTATATTATAGTTTATACCTAACTAAGGCTAATAAAGTTTATATTATAGTATAACTAGCAAGATAGATTAAATAATATAGTAGGTTATCTAGGAGAAGTTTACTAGCTATATAATCCTTATAATAGTATATAAATTAGATATAATTCTTAACTATAACAAGGTTATTATACTAGACATGGGTTAGGTTATTAAGTATAAGGATCTATATATGCTCTTAACATGTGACTTGGTGTTTAGTAAGCTATATGCCAATTCTTTGGCTTCCAAGGAGGAGCAAAGTGTGGCTCGAGGGAGATGTCTAGACGTTTGCAAGGTCAGCATTGGGCAATGTGGTTTTCTGGTGTTTTGTTGGCGATAATGACAATGAATAAACAGTAAGACGCGTCTCGATCCCGACGCGTCGCTGTTTGAGATAACTCTCCAATCAAGCTTTCAACATGCGTTTCCAGATTGTACAGATTGTAGACGCCGAAATGAGATCAGAATAATGGAGATTCAAGGTAAAGGACGCGTTAATTGCCCTCTGTGACTTGGATTGCGAAAGCGACGAGGTGATGTTGATGGAGGTGGAAAAGAAGCGGGGTGAAGGTGAAGGCATGGGTGATGTCGACCATATATATTCGGGCAGACAGCGGCCACTGTAGTCACCAGAAGACTTCACAACCCTACTCCTCGAAACTATGTGTTGTGACCACCATCTATAACCTGCCTCAAGCTCGTTTCTAGGAGATTTCGGCTTGTTCAACCTAGGATTAGCGATATTTCCTCCAGCTCCGACTCTTCCCAGTCGCGCGCGTCAACAGACCCAACACCTCGCCGAACCGCAACGCCCTCTCTCCATTCTACCCATAGCACGGTATACGTTTCATGTATCGTCGGAGTATCAAAGTAGACATCCTGTTCTTTATCATAGCCCGTGGCATAGACTTTTTGGCGATTGATCGCAACAAGTTCGACTGGTCTTCCCGGCCCGTCGGCATTTGCTCCTCCTCCTTCTACTCCTTCCAGCGGGAACGGAAACGTCTTGTACTCGCCTCTGGCCTGAGCATACAGATCCCCGACGCGCTTATCTGATTTGTTAACGATGAACAAGAACCCGTAGCCCTTCTGCCGGCGCGCCCAGAGGAATGTGCGGTTTGTTTTGCAGAAAAGGTATGGCGTCTGTTCTTGCATGGTGAAAGGAGAGGTGGTGGAGTCCGACGCTGTCTGTTCCATATCGGCAACGGGGATTGGATAGAACCATGCGTCGAGGAGATGGGATCCGACTCCCTGACGCTCGCGATACGTCAGATTTCGGTGCTTGTAATAGTGTCCGCCGCATCCCTCGGGATAGTTGTACTCGACCCCCTTGGGCCGTGTATCGGTCTTGGTGTACGCGCGCCCCTCGTGCCGAGTCCACCCCGCGGGTAACGGGCGAGAGTGGTCTTTGAGAGCATCGCGAATCTCAAACCAGGTGGATCTCACCCTGCGCAGTGGACGCCCACGTGGTGTACTTGACGTGTACCATTCCGTGACGGGAAACGTCTCGGCAATGGGCCCGGCGCTGTCATTGATCCGGCTCGCCTCGGACACTCTCCATTGTACTTCTCCCTGCCACCCTATCCAGGACCACGATGGCAGAGCCGACTCGGGGAGTGCGCTTGTCGTATTTTCGTTATTGGTACTGGCATTTGGTAGCGTGCGCGCGGTGCGTCGCTTGTTGCCGCTGGTATCAGGATACCATCCTAGCGCCCTGTCAAAGAACATTTCCGGCAGTCCGTAGAGAAAGCCACCGGTGAACGGACGGCTGAATACTGACAGAAGGCCGGTTATAGCAGGGAGCGCATCCTGGTCATACGACAAGTCCCGGGTGTTGAACGAAGAGATGATCTTTGCGAGCGAATCGAGCTCGGGGAATCCCGCGAGGAGGACCTGCAGTCGCGGGACGGGGGGTCGTGGAATGCTCGTCCCCGGTGTCAGGTCCTCATGCCAGGCGGCGTACTCGCACTCCCAGTGCAGCTGTTTCTCGAAGAAGATGACCTTCTTCGGAGACATCGCGTACTCTTGATATGTCCAGCCACGGTTGTGATACATGACTGGTTCGAGGAGCAAGTTTGTATCCCGCAGGGCGATCTGCTCATTCTCCCCAAAGGGAATGACGGGCTGGTTGAGGTTCCGAGGGGCGGAAACGTCCCGCAGGCCGGGGAGACCCTCCTGGGCGTCACCGTCGGCCGCGACGATGGTAAGCACTGCGTTTGCGTATATTGCGCTCATGAGCTTCAGCTGCGTGGCTGTGGCTGCTACATCGCCGTGGACGATACACAGGACGTCCGTCCAGAGGTAGCGCTCGCCAATGGCCGAGGTCAGCCATATTGCATGTCGGATCGTCGGCGGGATGTTGCGCCAGAACTCTGCGTCGGAGATGGAGTGTGGCTGCTGGAATTTTGCTACTTTCTCCGAGTTCATGATAAAGCCGGGATACCGGCCCAATCGGTAGCTCAGCGCGATAAACCTCTTGTCGCGGGACCCAGGGACAAGGCATTTCTTCTCGACGTCAATGAGCCACGCAGGCCCCGTCGGTAGGGGCACCTGCTGCATCGCATGCCCGCATTTCGGCCCGTGCAAGTCCCGGCATCGATCCCTCCATCGATTGACGATGCTAATGTCCATCCAGTCCGCGTTGAGAATACGGCCCGTTCCGATATGATTGTGAACAGACTCTTTCTTCACGAGTACGAGCTCCCATGTGAGAGTGGGTAGGGGGATTCCTTCGGGGCTTAGAGTGATGCCCCCACGTCGTATCCTTGCGGACAGTTTGAAGCGAAGACCCGCGTAGGAGAGGGGGAGCATGGCGTCCCTGTAGGCTTTCAAGAGAGGTGAATGGCCGGGGCAGGCGGCGTCCTCGACGGCTTCAAGAAGCCCGAAAGACACCTCGTAGTTGGGGTCGTTGGTTGTGAAGCCCTGCATGATTTGACCGCAGACTTTGCAGTCGTTGTCGTTTGTTGCATGTGCGGTTCCTTGTTCTTCCATGTTTCCGTCGGTCTGGTCTCTGGGAATTTCCCAACGGTAAGACTCAGTAATTGGTTTAGATGTGATTATATACCAACAGGGGTTCTCGTGTAGGAGCGGGGTAGCTAAAGCTGAGGATCTGCTAATTTGCAAACGCACTATACAAAAAATCACCTGACTCGCATTTATACTGCTACTTTCGAAGGATATAGAATTGTCGAATATTGGGTAGGAGCATGCGAATTTATGACTGTTTTGATCTGCCTACGTTTGGTATTATTACACCTGTACTTTTTTCCCTTTTCTCGCTTCCTGCTTCTCGTCGTCCTTCGTTTCTATGTTTAATCCACGTTACTGTATGGACCACACTTTGGCTCCTGAGCTCGGTTGTTGGACTAGACTGCAGTTAGATTTTGCTTAATGGTCGGGATCCCAATTGGGACTGTGCTTAATTCCAAGGACACGACACCCTCGCGATTCTCACCAGTCCGGGCCTGACTAGCCAGTAAAAAGCAACTCTGAATCTGACGCGACTTGCCCTCTTGGCCTCGCGCCTGTTGACGGTAAATTCATCTTGTGCTGTCCTTCCTCGCGAAGGCGACTTGGACGGTCCGTAGCCTTCTCTTCATCTTGATCATTTCGGCCTCCCCCCGAATCTGAAGCCCTACCGCCTCTTTCCTCCCGTTTACGCATAACCAGACGGCGTATATCAATCGGGTCTCTCGAGATCAGAGCCTTCTTCGCATTGAAATCGTCCACCCAAGTACTATATCCGCGTGCGTGCGGCAACAGATTCCATTTCGCCAGACTCTCCTCTTCAGCCGCATCGAGGTTGAGCCACGCGTAGAGATCCTGTCGTCGAACACTCGCAGGCTCGGTGGTGGTCTACGCCCCTCCTGTCGTCGTCGTCGCTACTTTCCGTTCTCATCCTTTGCAAAGTCGGCATCGGTCGGCCATTCCAATACCGTTACCCGCAGATATGTACCGATCCAACAGGTGTAGAACTTGGAAGGCTGAAGGGTAGCATTTGTTCGTTTCCATATCCCCAGGAAATCATCACACCCAACCCGATAGCAAACTAGGACCGTCGAGACGATTAATAGCGTCACCGTACATAGTTGACTGACTAGCTGGGCCATACCGAGGGCGACGATATGGACCCCGAACGTGACCCAGCCGATTGCCCGTGCCAGGCCGTACATCATTGCAGAGTGAGGGGTGGGATTGCAGACGAAGACGGTTCGGATGAGGGTCTCTGACACAAAAACCGTGATGGCGGTCGAGTCCGGTAGGATCATGAGGGTTTTCACGTGGCCACTGTCATCCTGGACCCTGCCTTCCAGTGTCCGCTCAACCGCAGCGTCAATCGCGGCACCATTCGCGCGGACAATGTATGCACGCACGAGGATCGACAGGGCAAGGGCGACCCCGTTCGCGAATCCATACCAGTCCCCCAACAAGACCCCCATGGCAATCAACACCCCCGTCGTGCAAAGCGACATCAAGGCCGCAATACCCTTGTCGTCCAACCTCTGCCCCCACTGGTGCCCCTGGCGGCGGCGGCGCTGGTCTCTCACCTCCCACCAAACAATAGTCCGTGTGGGCGTAAAATCCTGCGCCATAAGCCAGCGACTAAACCACGCGGCCAGATCCGTCGTGTGGATCCCGCTGGTGACGTTATACCAGTTGAACGCTGGCTTCTTCTGCCGGAACTGGTCGCCTGCGATCACGTGGCCGGCGAGCAGGGGCATGTATTCGAGCCAGCGGCTGGGGACCAGACGGCCGATGGCGTGGTCGATTTCTTGCGCGCCGAGGAGCGTGACGAGGCCTAGGGCGTCGACTTTGAATGGTTGCCATTCGTCGAGGGCGGACCATGGGTATCCCATTGTTGGTTGTATGTAGTGTAGTGGGCGGGCGAGGGGAATGCGAGCCAGCTGGAGGTGCGGGGTACATACGGAGGAGAGGAGAGTCTGAATCAGGTTCTCCCTCAATGGATTCTGCACCCAGCGCGCCGTGCTTTAGAGGTGGATAGTGGCTATTCGCCTAACCACACCGTAAGTGCAAGAGGCTTCCGAGTCGCTTGTCCGATTCCTCCGGCAGAAAAAAGGGCTGTGGTGGCCCATGATTGACCTTTTGAGTCGCGCATGAATCATGACCGCTCAATGGTGGGAAAAAAGTGAGGCTGGCGCATAAGCAATCAATAATTAATAGCTCGTGCATGCACCTCAGAGTGGCACCTTCGCGGGCTACTCTTTCCATGGTACGCACCACCGGGCCGAACCTCAGTTGCACTACTAGTACTCTTTTCTTGCGAATCTCCAAGCTTAAGCTTGTGGGAAGTGGAAAAAGAATGGACAAGCTAAACGAGCCAATCATAAAATGACCTTGCGCCAGCTCTCCCAGAATCACCTCGAGACAGTCACAATATTGTTTGGAAGGTTCAGGTTCAGACTTACTAGCACGGTTGAGGTCTCGAATCCCCTTTCAACACTATTCTCAAGACGCCGTCCTGCCAGAGTAAAGTGATGGATATCCAAGCACAAAGGCCTCCCTCTCAGAGGTCTTCGTCCCTGAAGACATGTAGGTAACAGGCTCACGCTTACTAGCGTTTTACACCTAATTCTTGGCAACCAAACATCTTACAGTACCCTAATATAACCTTCCTTCTTTTATTTTCCTTGGGTTCGTTCTTTGCCTTGTTTCATGATATTTCTGCATTCCTTAATAGAATCTCTTGATTAAACATGGCCCGATATACGCTTGTCGAGCTGGATAGCCTGGTTATTCAGAGCGTTGTTGATAACAAGATTGACCCCTTTACCTCGCCTTCGGCGGCAACGGTATACTTTGCCCAGTCATTGAGATGCCTTTCCAGGCCTTTCGGTAACTGATAAAGGAGACAATAGACAAATCGAGTCTTTAAAACAGCAAAGGGCATCTCCCTTATTATTGTACGCCCCCAACCCACGAACTCACGCTGCAAAGGGTTGTCATGGTTCCAGTTGACTAACAAACCTACGTTGTAGACTGCTACCAAAGGTTTGCTAAGCCACACAAATCTATTCAACATAGGACCCGACCCAATAGCTTGGGTCCATAACTATACCTAGCTGAGGACTGAAATTCGCCTGCGGAATCCATTGTCATTTCACAGTGGCATCCATACAGCTCAAGTATTCTCATACAATAGTAACCCTATCACTAACCTAATGTATGCTGATCACGAGCAACCGAGACAGGAGCGCTCATTGATATACTTAAGACTATTAACAAGTCTACAGCCCTCCCTAACACCGCTGATCAAGCACAGGACCCTTTATTATCTGTTAATAGTCTACTAATATAAACTCCCTCTACTAGGCACCATGTCCTCCCTTTTTATACGCATAGCATGTACTATGATAAGATCGCGCGTACTAGCGCGCAGCTAACTAAAACCAATAAGCCACATATAATCCTAGACAACATGTTTCTTATCTCTAATCCTTTACCACAAGCCCAGAGACAGCAGCATAAAAGAGGTGCAGGTCGGGTTCTTATGTCCATGTTCATAACCATGACCAGAAACCTTAAATTGAGTGGCTCCTTATTTGCAAGTTGAAAGGTTTATTAGCCATCTAATTTCGTTCCCTTCCCTAAGTCCTATCTTCGTTCCAACCTTGACTGCTAGCAAGCGTGGTATATATATCTGACACACTTCCTCCCTTGCACACAACAACAGATAAAGGCCTCGTCCTTATAACCGCATGTAGTCATGCGGCAAGACTAAAGGAAATATCCTCCCATGCGCTCAACCTAGTCCGTGACCCAGACGTTGATAGGGATAGCGAGACCCGAGCCCACGCCCTCGTAGGCGGATTCCATATGGAGGAGGCAGAGCAAGAGGAACTGAAAGCCGCTGTTTGGGACTTGAAGGAGATTAACCTGGATTATATCCTTGCTGGAAACTGCATGGGGCTGAGATTCAAGCTCAAGGCTGAGGAGAACCTGCCCAATAGATTTGTGCGGTGCTTTTGTGGTGGGGAGTATATATTTTGACTGCGGCATAAATCAGATAGTCGATACAGAGTTCGTGCAAGTGCTGGATAGACGCAACCGTTAATAAAGAGCTTCTGCGTCGGCGAATGTGATCCCTGTGTGGTTTTACCTGAAGACCAAGGTTACAGGCGGCTGAATGGGAGTGGCCCGCTCCACAAGGATTCTCTTATATGTATAGCTCCTGAGCAGCTCGATGTCCAGGGGCCTACAGCTACTGCTCACATATAGCTATGCGTACTAGGAATGAGACTCGGTAACTGTGCATCGAGGCCATAGCATCACCAGGGCTCCCCACTAGGGATGTTTGCCTAATGTAATCTCTGGAACGTTTCCTGGGACTATCAAAGACTATAAAAATAGGCTACAATGTGAGACGCTATGCTTTAGACTATTTATCTGGTCGAGTATACGAACTTAAAAGAGCCTTGGTAACAGACGCCGCTGTCGCTGCTGAAAAGTTCTGCCAATCCTTGTTCTTGTGGCTATCTGCGTAGTCACAGATGCCTTTGATAATCAGACAAGGCATCCTGCCCCACACCCCGGCGCCTTCCATCTCAAATGCAAGGAGCCCATGAGTACTGGCAATGTCATCTCGTTCCTCTCCCGACTTCATGACAGTGTCACCTGACCCCACCGTGCCCACAAATATAGACGGAACCTGGGCTTCTTTTGCTAGTCCAACTGTTTCTTGCTTTATTCTTGATTGTAGTCGGCCTCGGGGTACAAGCTGCGCAGTATCACAGCCAGCATCATTACACAATGTTCTGCGAAATTTGATGTGTGTGCTTGCTGATACCTCAGGCGCATCCAGAAGGCTCGTGTGAGGAGGATCATGGCACTGGTGTTCGTAGCCAGGCTGGAAGAGTTGGTCTTGCAAGGCGCCGGGATACTCATATCTACCCTGGTGGCCATTCTGAATAGCTCGTGCTTGGAGTTCTTGGAGATAGGTACTTGTTAATTCTTCCAGCCGCCGAAGTCCTCTGTCAGTGTCAAATAGCGAAAGGAGATTGCGCACGTTCTCAGGCGGTCTTCCAAATCTATCCTGCACCGTATCCTTCGTCTTGAATCCATTTGGATAGAGCCGACCAAGGTCGTATTGCACGACATGCCTGCTAATGATGACATCGCCTAGCAGGATTTCCTTGGAATCACCAGGAAAGGGTACTCCACCGCAGATGCCACTAACCAGGACAAGGGTTACTGCTGGATAGCTCTGCTGGAGGCGGGTGCATGCGGTAGCAGCACTGACTTTCCCAACCTCGGAGAGAACAAGAATAGCGACATTGAACTTCCCGATGCGTGCGTTGGTGTAGTTATTAGTGTCTCCAATAGCCTTTCCATAATCCCTGTCCCAGAACTCATCGACAATGGTAGCGATGGCATTAAACTCTATTGGTATGGCGCATATGATTGCAATCTCGAAATCGGTTCGACTCGTTGGCTCATCAAACGGTGGATCTCCGAGCGGCGGCACCTCGATTCGCGCGGCGCTGTGTGGTGCTGGTGTGCTTATGAAAAGCTTCTTTGATAGAGGAAGCTCAGACACGGAATCCCGCCTCTTCCTCTTGGAGCTTTCAGGGTGTACCATAAGCTCAATCTCCCGCACTATCTGCTCCTGAATCGTGTTCCTAATGACATCGCCAAGAATGATGTCGTCTGCCGGATCCTGAGGTTGGCGCATAGCAACGCCGTTGCAGTGCAAGTGCAGGTACAGGCATCCCTTTACAGCCCGAAGATAGTTGCTTCCTTCATGCTGCTCCATCTGGTGGAGTAACTTGCACATCTCAGCCCATGTGTTCAAGTTTGCAGTACCTTCGAAATCAATCTGCGCTGTGATTCGTTCGCCGATCTTGATCTCAAGTAAGAGTTTGGCAAATGAGAGAAGAATAGGATTGCCAAGTTCGATTGTATCCTGGGGCAACCCATCCTCGTCTTGGAAGCTTGGCTCTAGTGCGATATAGAGGGTACGCTCCTGCCTTCGAGATTTGGTGGACTTGAGGAAGTATATTCTGTCAGGATTCCAGCTGCGAGAAGCCACCTCCATGTCGTCATTGAAAAACTCGAGCAGGCATTTCGCGAGGCTGAGGGCAAGGACTGCTTTGTCGTGGGAATTCAGCTTCTTAACGACAGACTTTGCTCCATAGTCACCAGAGGTGATTGGAGTAAGCACTTTCTGATCCAGCAGTTCCCCAAGCGTCTCTGCAGGTACCTGTTTCGAGGCTGAAGGTATTTGCGGCATCTCATCAGAGATATCTGATAGCCCGTACCTGTCAACTAAGAGGTAGATGTTCCCATTCCGCTCCTTGGCTCTTTGAATGGCTGCGCAAATACCATCCATTCGCCGCTCGTTGATCCTGCCTCTGGTCGATGCACCGTTAGAATAGATCTAGTATACCTTGCAGCAAGTCCATAAACCTACCTCGACGTCACAAACTCGGTTTGACGCCAACAACACTCATCGACGCAACATGAGAGGAGCATATTCAACGTCGTCTCAGGCCCAGGTCGCCAATCCTTTGGCACCTTCAACCTGACTTGATGGGCCCTCCCGCAGTTGCGTTCTTGGATGTCTCTGAACAGAGTATTAACGACGATACTCGTATGCTTCGGCGGTGTTCGATGCCGATCCGATAAAGGATCCTGAGTGGGAAGATCCGTGGTCCGTAGTTGGCTGGACTGGGGAGCTTCCTCCTTCCATGTGCCGTTCGTAGACAGCTCCAAGGTATTCTTCACTTGGGCAACATATTTTAAGGCAATATTCCGGGCTGGTCCTTCGGGTAGCACGAAAAGCGACGGGCCCTCCCCGGCTATTAGGTTGAACTGGTCGTTGGAAGCCTCTATATAAGAGACTACAGCGCGTAGTCGCGGATAGCATTTACCGAGAGTTGTATTGTGAGATTCGATTTTAGACCCGTGCGTCCACAAAGGTTCAGAACAAAGGGTGAAGCGCTCATTGACAATCTTGTTCAGGAAGGAAAGAAGATTGTGGGATGCTCGATTCAGCACCTCGTAATCCGTGGCTGAGATACCCTCAGCTGTAGGAATAATGGTGAAGATATACCGAAGGTCAGTCTCGAAGAAGGTGGCATCGTTCTGCCCCAGTGGCGACAGTCCGCGACGAACAGAATAGGCATTTCTCTTGAATCCCACCATCCTGCCAGCTAGATGCGACCGGAGGGCCTGAAGGCTCTCCCAGCCCCCGCTGTGCGAGGAGTCGTCGCTGGCGAGCTTCTCATTCCCGACGGGGTGGCCAAAGTATGACCGCAAACCAGCCCAGCCTTTTCTAACGGTTCGAGACATGGTGGAAATGGCCTAGCGGTGAGGTTTCATGATCGTTGAAGCCCGCAATGATGATTTTCACGTCTTTTGAGCTGACATGTCGGGCATAAGCGGGGTAAGCGAAAAGCAAACATTCGCCTGTGACGTGGCCACGCGTACTCTCGTCTCGAGGAGAAAATGATTAATCTGAACTGCGTCACCTCGTGTTAGCGAAAGGGCATCATATTTTCATCTCCTACGTACTCTATAGTGATGGTGTGAAGTGCGCACCCGAAGTGAAGCTTTGGCATCTACATTAACTCTTGACGTGGGCTGTGACAAGATGCCGAGCCATGGAGGACGTTGAGCAGCAGGAGCCGATCTTTGAGCTCGCTACAGAGTGCGAACGGATTTATACAGCACAAATGTCAAGACTCAGCAGTGGTGACGACCAGAATGCTACAGAGCTCCTCTCTGAGCTCTACAAGAGGTTTTCCACTTGGGCAGCGTTCATGGGCGTTTTCGCGGAGGCAAATGTGTGCTTGGACCGCAGGCTCCGACGTCACATCGAGATCCAGGACCAGGTCCTTCGTTTACTCGATCTTATGGAGAAGAATCTACGCTACTGTGAGTAAGATAGTTTTCTTGCTTGTCTCCCAAAGTCACCAAGCTGATGCTCTTGCAAACAGTATTCGAGGAGGGCGACTCGCCAAAGCCCAACAGTATCGAGCCATCCAAGAATGTCTTCCCAGCACGGCAGGACCTTACTATGAATATCAAATGTCTAGATGCCATAGCGGGGGCTCTAGAGCGATTGAACCAACTTGGGACTGCCATCCGACGAGCATCAGTGACTAGCCACACTTCTAAGGCAAGACAGTTGGTAGCAAATTCTGACTTGACATCATTCGAGCAAACGGCGAATATATGTCTCCAAACCCTTTACCCCGACGCGAGCGGCAGCCTCATTGAGCTACTCACGCAGTCCATGGTCGAGTCCTATGCCCTCTTTCTGCATCGCAAAAGCCGGTATGAGCGGCTCCAGGTCCCTCGGCAAGTCCCGCAGCAGCAAATCCGCCTAACAGCAATCCCAGAAGAGACGGCTGTCATCTGTGACGGGCAAGATCCTATGGATATTGATTCAGAAGAGGCTCCCCGTGTTGCTGACAGACCGACTCATCGCATATCTCGAGCTTCTGTACCTTCACCTGGCTTTCGGATGCCCCCGTCTGAGCCCACATCCGTGGATAGCAAGGAATTTCGGGCTCGGGCTCGAAGCCTGATAAACCCCACTGCAAAAGCTAAACCAGTTTCAATTCTGGTAAACCAGGCGGCATATCCCAGACCAGGCGACAAGGATGGTACTGGGCCCTGTGACTGGTGTTTTAGCCCTCTTATGACGGAGTGTCGAGTGGACAGCTCCAAGTGGCGGTAGGATCCTCACCCTCCTCATCTTAATCTGCACGTTGACTTACAAAAGTGATATAGAGAGCATATAAATGAGGATTTCAAGCCTTACACCTGCCTATCCGAGAAATGCTCACCCTCCATACCTAGATTCCAGTCCTCGCGACAATGGCTCCAGCACATGGTCACCACTCACGGCGAAAGCTGGTACCGAAAAATCCATGCGCCGTCGTCATGGATCTGTCCTCTATGCAATGAGTTGGGCCCATCACCCCAGGGCCCGGATGGTCTTTCTGCTCACTTTGAGAGTTGCCACACGGGGCTTTTCGACGAGGACCAATTGGTGGCTATCGTTCGACAAAGTATCTATCGGGTGCCCCGCCCACGCGATACATGTCCCCTCTGCTGTTTTCAAATCGGCGAAGAGCCAGTTTCTCAATCTCACGTGGAACGCAATTCCACGATCAATCAGCAGGCAAAACACCACATTCCCACGCCTGACGGCTTTCAATCTAAAAGATTGAAAGGGGAGATGGGTCACAGTCAACCGAAAAACCACAGAGATTCTCACTTCGGAGGAAATGTCGCGCCTGAGAAAGAGCCAAATGCGGGAGAGGAATCAGTACCAATAAGCGCGCTTGGGAGTGAGACCATAGGAAGCCATGTGGCTGCTCATCTCCAAACTGTCATGCTTCTTACGTTGCGCCTGATCTCTATAGACAGTACAGAAGATTCAACAGGGAGCGAGTGTGAATCTTCCAAAACCGACGACCAACCATCATCGGTCAGCTTGGGAACGAGGAATGTCAGAGACGAGTTATCTGACGTAGAAGGCGCCTGGTCATCATACAGCGATGGTGATGTTGACATTGATAATGGACCTCCCTCACTGGGGTCTGTCCCAGATTCAGAGCCAATCAATTGGAACAATATACTCGGAAGGCCTCTGGAATCGACTGAGGACAGCCATGTGGAGAACAGCGATGTAGATTCTTCCTCGCAATCTTCCTCTTACGAGTACTATCCTATCAAGGGAATCGAGAAGGGCTTCAATCCAGATAGTCAACCCCCCCTTCGACGAGAATTGAATGAGTGGGTGGAGAGCAAAGCCCAATCGGACCGTGACCAAGTGGTTCTTTTTATCCTGGCTCTTGACTATTTCCAGGCTATTGATCCCAACTCGAAAGACTCATATTTTCAAATCGCAGGTATCTACGGCATGCCGTATGTATCCTGGGACGAGCCCAAAGCTACTGCCGAAGAAGTTCGTGGAAGGGGCTATTCTGTGCACGGAAACTGTTTATTCCCACTTTGGATTCGGTTATATCTGCTGCTTTTTGAGGTATACACATGATTCCTCTCTTGGCGATGGAATTAGCTACTTCTACTGACTTTTCCCCAATAGCAACGGATCCATGAAATCATGGTTGATCAAATCCTCCCAAACTTGCGGGCAAACGGGACCAAAAAAGACGAGCTGTGCAAAGCTGCGAACACCTGGCGCCTGCCATACTGGGATTGGGCGAGGAACCCACAGATTCCTAAACTGTGTGCATGGGAGAAGCTCAACATGAAGGTACTCGGGAAGGCTGTAGCCAAATCTAACCCTCTGTTCAAATTCTGGATGCCAATTAATCACAAGATGAGCGACTATGGAGTAGAGACGCCGAAGGAATTTAAGCTATTCCCACAATATCTTCCTGTACGTATTCACAATCTTGATCTGCCCTTGTGAGAGCCACTAACAGGAGGGTCGTCTATAGTACGCAGTATGGGCTCCAACAAGTCACCACTCAACAGAGAAGAAATACGATTCTAATAGTAACGCATGGATCGGCGGTATTATGAATCGTGAAGAGGCAGAAGAATTCTCAAAACGCGCGGAATCTTCAGACATGGTTTATCAACTACTCACCTCTCCCATGGACTTTGTTAGCTTCGCAACTACTTCCCTAGACGTTAGCGGCCACTCTAGCAATCGTTCCAATGCAAGCAACGATCTAAGCCTCGAGTTAATACACCAGAGCATTCAATGGCGGGACATGGGGCATCCGGATCGCAAGACCCAAGCGCTAGTCGCAGCATTCGATCCCATATTCTGGCTTCACCTCTGGTAAGCAGGCGCGTATGGACGTTTTCTGCCTACAGTCGTCTCACCAGTTTATAGTAATCTCGACCGGCTATTCGCAATTTGGCAGACACTTAACCCCGATGAGTGGTTCAAAGCGGACAGATCACGACCAGCCGCCCAAGCGACAATTGGCATGGGTCATGTTGTAACAAACAAAACCTCATTGCGACCCTTTCACAAAGATACAGATGGTGCAGTCTGGAGGCCTAATGATGCTCGTAATTGGTCTGAGCTAGGATATACCTATCCTGAGCTCCAGCTCCAGATAGCTAGGAGGAACAGCAAGGTTGACCTCCTTGGAGAGATCACAGATGTTTACGACCTCACAACAATACTGACGCGGAAAGCGCCCGAGGTCGCGGGTCAATATGGTGGTAATATTCAAATTGATATGGACGGAGTGACATCGGACTCGTATGCCATTGCCATTAAATATCCGAGGTATGTTACCTCTGCTTAACCTGAGGAGTGGCAGCTACCTAATATCATCAGATTCGCCCTATGCGGCCACCCCTTCAATCTCGAGGTTTATCTCCTCCCTGAAGATGAAACAAACCGGGATTTTCGACTTCAACACTTTCTCATTAGTGTCTTGGACCGCGATCAGAACGGTGAAACGGGCTGGCGGGAGGACCAAGCCGACCAAACTATGGTCTATGTTGCACTCACGCCATTTCTATGCAGGAAGATTCGACGGCAGCAATGGGAGAGTCAGAACGCCATTATTGTCGATAAGCTCCTCAAAGGTATCTACTGGAGAATGACTTTGGTTAGTCCGATCCGAAGTTGATACTGGGCCGCACAGGGGATCTCACTGACACTGCAGTATTGGCACAGGTGGATGCCGAGGCCCTATCCAAGATACAACAGCACCGAACGAATCGTAAGGCCGAGTTTTCCGTAGTCAGGCTATCGCACCCCGGAATACACCATTCTAGCTGACCTCGGGACCCACGGGGTTGGCCTATCATCTCGCCAAGACTCGATCGTGCTGTAGAAAAAGACGGATATCACACTCTGGTAAAGTCTTCGCTTGGTTGCCTTTACTTCAATATATGCCTTTCAAAAGTTCATCCTAAGAGCATGAAACGACCATTGCTTACTATATTGCTCAGCTTCTACCTAGTGAGACGAAACTTCAAGGGACAAATCATTATCGGTGCATATGACGAGGGACAACCAAGAGCAAAGCATGTATGTTAGATACTATATATGCAGTCACTACTTGATTAGCCCCTATTGTCAAGCTAGAAATTATATCTTAGCTTTGACTACTAGTCCTTATTCCTGCAAAAGCAGATGAGAGACTCCGGCCCTCCACATACCTTGATTCCCCGAAACTCCTGCAGGGTCAAAGTCGCATTAACAGTAATAAACTAAGGTTCGGCCTTTGTTGACCACATTAGAATTTATAACCCCTTCTCACCAGCCTCACACACGACGATATTCCTTCGCCACTGCGGCTGTAGCATGCCTATTGCCGTGATTCGTTTCCCTGCGACAGGCTCTAGCAACGCATAAGCGGCTTTACGTCGTCTCTATAATCAAAGCCAGGCTCGTCAGAATAATTAGATCTCTATACCAAAGAACAGCCAGTTCCAACGAATGAAAGTACCGAGTGAGCGACAACAAATGGCGTAGCGTATCACCAACTGAGGACTCCCTCCAAGCATTCAAGATCAACCGTGGTGAGACGGTGATCGAGGTGAACCTGCACATGGAACCACGGGTCACCGAGCCCCGAAACAGGTCCGTCGCTATCTACTACGGGCCCCTCCTGTACGCCCTAGATATCGAGTTCTCCAACCCAACATCCCACTCGCCGCTAAACTGGACAGACCGAACCCCGCTGCCAGATGATCAAGTGCTTCCCCAGACCCGCGACTGGGTGATTGAACCAACATCAGAGTGGCGATACGCTATCGACCCGCAATCGATATCAGTCGAGCACATAAGGCAGGCTGGCAGGCAGCTGCAGAACCCCATCTGGGCGCGTGAGGCCACGCCCGTTGCTTTGTGGGTAGATGCGTGGGTTATTGACTGGGAAGAGGAAAAGGGCACCGCTGCGCTTCCGCCGGTGGATCCAGTTGTCACTGGGGAGCCCACGAGAGTTCGGCTTATCCCGTACGGGGCTGCGAAGCTGCATATCGCGGAGATTCCGGTGGCGAGTAGGGTATCCTAGGCGTTGTAGCGGAGTGTCGATCGACGGGTCAGGCTAGTGATTGCCTTGTCGGGCTGGATGGAAGCAGAAGGCGAAATGAGGAAGGAGCGACCTGGGTCGTACTTGCCTGGGAACATAGCACATTTTCGGAAGGTACGATCGGTGAATGTCGGCGTTTTGTACCTTCCCTCACAGTACTCTGGCCTCCGCTGAGCTGGTGGAAGGAGCCAAGGTACACCATGAAGGGTATGAAAGATGGGGAGCACCAGAGCTCCAGATACCTGTATGACGAGAAGCCTCAGCGCTGACCTGACTCTAGGAAAGTGAATTTGTGCATTGTACTCTATTTATACACCTACCAACTAAAGCTCTCCTCTATAAACTCAACCTGCGACCTGCGCTGTACCGCCCGACACGCAGCCCGAACATCATCACTAAAGCTCCCCGTCCCACAAACAAGCACGCCCATGGCCCCAATCTGCCTCGCGTCTTCCTTGCGAATGAGCAAACCCACATCCGGCCGTCCACCGTGAATATCCAAAATGCCCGCGGGGACATCCTCGAGCCATCGGACCTCCTTGATATCGCACGGCAGCGTGACGAAGATCCGGAGGACCAGGACCTCCGCGCATCCCTGCATCGAGAAGATCTTCTGTATCCAGTCACGCACCCAGTCTAGGTGTTCGGGTGTTCGAACGACCCAGACTAGCACCAGCCGCCGAACCGCAGCGATGCCGTTGGCGTACCCGTGAACGAGGTGCCGGATGAACGGCATCTGGTGCGTGATTCCAATCCCCGCCGCGAAGAGGAGGACGGTTCCGTATGATTCCATGCTATTTGTACTGATCCCACCACCATATGGCCCGTCTATACAGGCTGCCAATGTAAGCTGACAGTCCATGGCCCGTCGCGCACGTTGGAAGAGTTTATCTGTAAAGCCTGTTCGGCGGCGGATGAGGAGGGTGACTGTTTCTGCTTTGCGGGTTAGCCTGATTGCTCCATCTTCTTCGTCCTCTTCCTCTTGCTGCGCTTTGATTGAGTCGTCGGCCCAGCAGATCGAGAATGGGTGGAATGTCCACCATCCTATTGATGGTATGCATAGGAATACGTGCTGGCCTGGTGAAACGCTCCATGGTTGCGGTATCCGCAAGGTGACCTTCACTGCCTCGCCGGGAATGACTTCGATTGTTGCGGTTGTGGGATTCACTCCCCAGCCTCTGTATAGAATCCTTAATACTCGAATGCCCCTCTATATGATACCCCTGATTAGCAATGGCAGTTTTGTAGATTCGCCACTTTATCTGGAGCGCAAATGACGCCCGCTTACCTCCAATGCCCATAGTATGATGGCACCTAGCAGATATGACTGGGCAGCGCGGCCTTTGAGATGCATCCAGAGGAAAGCAAACGAGACGGCCGCGATGACGAGGTGCATGTGGGCGAATGTCTCGTAGAATGCATGGCGGATCGGCGAGGGGGAATGTAAGAGTAGAGCCGTGAAAAGACATGCCGCCTAATTGGAGTACTTTGTCAGTTTGCGTGTTCGGGAGGTCAGGGCGGATGACAGGAGGGGGGATGAAGTGCTCACAACCAGGCCGTTTCTTAAGAAAGTGCTTTCTCGTAGTGCTGCTCCCACGCCGTTCCAGCTTACTATAACAAGACATCCCGTGTCAGCGGCAATTTTCGGGATGCATCAGCTACCGGATATGGGCAAGACAGGCTACGTACCTTCTCCAGCCTTGGGTATACACCAAGCCAAAACATGCGCGAGAGCCTGTAACACAACTATCCGACCCAGCCACCGATGCAGCAAATTGAACGTGTCGTAGGGGATCCCAAGCAGCGATATCAACGGGTTATTCCTCCCCGCGCAGAGAACGAGAAGGACCAGGTTAACAACCGCCATGACGCCGAACCGGTGTCGCATCCTGCCCGCGAGGGAATCTCTTTCTGCGGCGTCGAAGGGTATAGCCACCACGCACATGATGATATTCAGGCTGAGCAGGAGGAAGAGTAGGAGGGTCTGGAACCGGGTTGGTAGAGTCCTGACATTGATTGCTCGAGAGAGCCGGAGCTCTGTATTATGTCGTCTAGAGAAGAGAGGGGCATCAAGGAGGTGGACTTTCAACTTCGCGAGGAGGTGGTGGGGGTGTGAAAAGTAGGACTGCTGTTTCGAGGTCAAACATAGGACGCGCCTCGTATATCGCATCAGGCGGAAGAATGTGGTCCAGGCGAAGATGAGGGCCGCGAGACCGCCCGGGGCGGTTAATGTGTACCACGCAACGGCGTCGTGGTGATTGTGCGAGGCTCCATGACCATGGGCCATGCCATGGTGGCTGTGGGCTTCCATTGCCAATGTAGACGCAACCATGAAGAAGTAAACACAGAAATAAAACCAGCAAAGGCTATCCCTGCACGAGCCTCTTTAACCAGGGGAAGGATGACAGTTCTAAATAAGTGCCGCAAACCGACCGTGTTGATCTTTATATCTAGAATCGCTAGCACATGCCGTATATACTGGGCATGTCATGCACAGCCCAATCGCAGCAGCGTCAGGCCGTGGAAGCTTGAGCCGAGTGCGGTATATCTCACTTTTAATCTACCATCGGGCCCTCTTTCCCAGTTCGACCACTTTCTTCATGCGCATCCACGTCACTTCCATGTGCAGGTTGGACGGCTATCGCGTGAGCATTGCGTTGGGTATATGCCCGACCCTGGCCAACGATGTCACTACACAGTCCCTACCGCGCACGCCTCTCCATAATCTTCAGCAACGCTCCCGCTTCACCGGGGTTCTCCACGGGGAAGATACTCAGTGCCGCGTAAGGCTGCTGATCTACCCCACGGACGGACCTTAGGCCCTGGAGAAGTCCGGTATTTCCCCGCGGCAGTCGTGGGGTTCTACTTCTACTTCTCGGGCCGTGCTGTCATGCACGGTCTGCCAGGTTTGTGATTGGGCAGGTTTGGGGTTCTCCATTTGAAGCCGCCGGGGTCCCATGCGGGTTCGTCCCAGTTGGGGATATTCGACGAATGCCATTGTTGGGTGGCGAGTTCTGCAGACCCCCACGTGGAGGACCAGGCAGGGGAAAGGCAAGGGATTTTTGCGGCCGGCAACGTCGGTTGACGCACGTCAGACTTCAACCTGCCTTGACAGCAATGACCAAAACCACTAACTACCAATATGACTTCATTAGACCGACGAAACCACTTGAGACTCGGTATTGAGGCTACATAAATCAAACGAATGAAGCTCCTCAATCTTCAGGCAAGTAATGGCTAACAGGCAGTCAATACTCCACCCTTCATCACCAGGCTAGCTGTATGTCTTGCCTGGTAGATGAGGGCAAACGAAGCATCAACGTCATAATACAGGCTTCCCTGCAGCAGTTCCTACCCCCAGAGTGCAGCAAACCTCGTGTTCGCCAGGGACAGTGAAACAAGTTCCACTTTTCCCCTTGGATTCATCATCTCGGCCCGACATGGACGATCGGCCATCCAGGGGTTTATTACCGGGGGATCAGCACCGCCAGCCGCTTAGCATTACCTACTAGGCGGTAGGCGTGGTTTTGTGGAGGTGTTGGAATGGTTCTTCCTTGCGGTGGCCTTTGGTATGGAATTGTTGTCAACAAGTGCCTGACTCTTCTCGAGATACTGAGAGATCACACCTCCAACAAGATAGACTGCTGGGTACGTCCTCCGACTGAGACGACAGTGGTGAGCTACAAATGATTCAAAGCCCAAAGTCGAACTCTCCGAGTTCCGTCAACCCACGGCTTAATAACTCCCAATCAAAAGCTTCAGCCTAGTTCTGCGTGCATACATGATTAGTTTCGGCCCTCTCTCTCTCTCTCTCGTCCATCCTCTTCCGCCGCAAGGCGCTTGATAAAGAAACCAGAAATCTGATAGATGCCCCGCGATTGCGCTATCGGGTACAAGGATCCCATGATAAAAGCTGTCAGTGGCTTGCGGACAGCAATTCGGCAACATTTCCCTCTTCCAACTAGCTCGTGCATAGGACGTCTGGTCGAGATCATGTTCTTCTAGGAGTGATGAACGCCAGCAATACAGTTGAGTGAGAGTGATACCCGCACAAATCCACAGGCTAAGCCTACTGCCAGGGAGGGACCTCCAGTCTCCAAGTTAAGTGTATTTTCGCTTTCGGTTCTCGTATATGTATTTAACTCAGGCTCGGTCAGATACGGAGTGGATCAGACCTTTGTCCTCTTCATCCTGTCCGCAAAGTAAAGCTTCGTCATTTCCCCCTCCCAGCCTTGGGACTTATAGCCGTTGATTGGGTTTCTTGTGGAGCCCGCTGCCCATGCCAATATACGTATCTGTTTTGGAAAGAAGATTCCGAGTCATCCGAGACCAATCGGATGAAGTTTCCTCGCGACATTTTCGTATTCAACCTGAGGCGCTGCGGCTGGTACTAGTATGACTGAATTAGTGCATGCTCGTCATTTGTACGACGGTTTGACGGAGCGCGGCGACCCAGTAGACATAGAGCAGTCATCCATGATATATGCATCTACGGTCGAAGATGAAGTGATGTAAGTACCTGCTAGGGGTATGTATATGAAAGGAGCGACATCTAGCGTACTACTAGTATAATCTAACACAGGCGGGCACGAGGCGCTGACCGATTAGGTGGAGAACATCAACCCTCTACAATCCTCACTCGTATCAATTAGCAGACTGGGCCGGAGCCCGGTTATGCTGCATATGCGCCTTGACCAAGTGTCCAGCGGCCAACGCCGCACAGAGGGATAATTCAGCAGCCAGGACACCAGCGGCGATGATCCGTGCAAGTTGTCGAGCGTTTTCGCCGGGGTTCTCGAGATTGGGACCCCGGACACCGAGCATGTCGAGCATAGCGCGCTGAGGTCCCAGGGTGGTTCCTCCTCCGATTGTTCCGACTTCGAGAGATGGCATGGAGACGGAGATCTGCAGGGAGCCGCGGACACTGAGGATTCGTTAGCTTCAAACCGGATAATGGTCAAGGAGTTGAGCGGCATACTTCTTCATGACGGTAATACAATTCGCGCTCTCAACAACCTGCGCCGGATCCTGGCCCGTGGCAATATACATCGCAGCAACAATATTCGCAGCATGCGCATTAAACCCCCCAATCGACCCCGCCATCGCCGAGCCGATGAGATTCTTATCCACATTCAAGGCAACCATGGCCTCGACATCGGTTTTGAGCACGGACTTCACGACCTCCGCGGGGATCGTGGCCTGCGCCACGACGCTCTTGCCGCGCCCGTCGATCCAGTTGATCGCCGCGGGTTTCTTGTCGCTGCAGTAGTTTGCGCTCAGCGAGATGATGTCCATGTCGGCGAATCCTTTGCCGCGCATTGTTTCCAGGGCGTGTTCGACGCCCTTGGAGATCATGTTCATGCCCATTGCATCACCTGTGCTGGCTTTGAATCGGATATATAGGTTCGTTCCGGCCATGACGCTCTTCATTGATTGCAGGCGTCCGTACTTGGTCGTCGAATTAAACGCCTCTTTCATAATTTTCTGTCCATCGATAGATTCGAGCCAGCGCTTCGCCTCTGCCGTCCGTTCCAAAGTCTCAAAAGTAACGCATGGACCACGAGTCATACCATCCGCCGTCAAAACCGTACTCACACCTCCACCGGAATTAATCGCCTTACTCCCACGCATCACACCAGCAACAAGAACACCCTCCGTCGTAGCCATGGGCAGGAAGTAGGTCTTGTTATCAATGAGCAGCGGGCCGGCCATACCAACCGGGACGGGCATGTATCCGACGACATTCTCGCAGCAGACGCCGAAGACGCGGGACCAGTCGTATTGCTCGTAGGGGAGGTCAGAGGTTGCGAGGGAGTGGGTAAGTGTTGACGTGGCGATTGTCCGGGAGATGATTGCGCGACGCAGCTTCACGGCGCGGGTGAAGTCCTTGACGCTTTTCTCGAGCGCGTGCAGAGGGAGTTTGCCGTTCAGGGAGAGGGCGATCAGTTCATTGTCGGTTAGCTCGCGGCCTCGACCGTCGCGGAGGAGTTGGTGACACTCTTCCTGGGAGCGCGTTCCATTCAGCGTAGACGTGAGTGCAAGCTGCAGGGCGCTCTCCAGTTCGGTTTGCTGAGGTACCTGTTGTTTCTCTTCGAGTTTGCACGGTTGCTCTTGCTCTTGTCTCTGCTGGGGCGTTACACTGGTAGTCTGTGAGTGAGAATCGATCGATGGGCTGGAGTCCTTCGATCCATTACGTGCCGCAGAAAAGAGTCGGCTGTTCAGCGCGACGCTGATCACCAAAGCGGTGATAATGCACTTGGACAAGATGGGATCCTCCATCGTCTTCAGGAGACTGCCCATTCCATAGCTGGATACACCTGTAGTTATCATGGGTTCAACTTCAAATCGAACGGGAGGCAAGAGGGTGAGAAGAGTCCGCTGGCCGTTCAGAATTGCCTGGTGCAAAACGGTATCCAGGCCGGATTGAAAGAGTGTGTTGGAAGCAGCAGTCTGCGCTGAACCGCTGTGCGATGTCGCAAAGCTCGGGCGTCCAGTCACGCTGCGCAGGGGCAGGACGACCATGTTCATTACATTCAAGATGATAAATGCGCTGATCATCCCGAGCTTGAACTTGCGCACGCGACAAGGCGAGATCCACTGGGCGAAGAGGGTAGTTCCTGAAAGGTCCTTGCCATTAGAGTACGCTGCCTGGACCTCGCTTCTACCACTTTGCAACCGGAGGATCTCGAGCTTGATGCATAGGATCGCTGTGTAGAACGAGAAGAGCAGAATGCAGTCGAAGAAGAGGATCCACGCCGCGAGAAAGCAGAATTGTCGGAGGGACGTATCAACGCTGAACAATGATCCTGCAAGCAGGACGGCAATTTCGATGGCGTAGTGTTTGATGATAGCGGGTGCTTCCTGCTGAATTGAGGATTCGATAGCGCGGGGGATAACGTTCATCCAAGTCCCTCGATCAACATGCGGGATTTTCTCCGCTGGCGCGCGACCGTGCGACAGGACCGCCTGCGTAAGCTTGATTGGATTCTCAAACCCAATCGTGATGACAAGAAAAGGTAGGCCCTCTGATAGGACTCCGACGTGAACCGGAAATCCAAGCTTGCGAGTGGCGAACAAAGCGAACAGGAACGCGAACGTTGACGAAACAATAATACTCGTCGCAAGCCAGAACCGGGAGCCCATGCGATGCATGCTGAGGAAGAGCGAGGCGAAAGTCAGATGCATGGCGATGTAGGCGGATGCCATGACGGCGACATCGAGAGGGCTGGCGATCTTGAAGCGGTGCACGAGCTCGTGGAACTCGTCGCGGAACAGGCGTCGCAGGCTCATTTGTGGCTGGGCTGCGGACTGCATCACCCAGGTAAGTCCTCCTTCACGAATTGTCATTTCGCGGACATGAGATAACACGTCATGTAGTTTGCCATGCGGAATCAGCAATGACCGCGTATTGCCACTCGAGGGGGAAGCGACCGGCAGCGGTTCGACGTCCAGATGATCCGGCAGCGAAACAAATTGCAGTTCCTCAGGGGCATCGCTAAACTGCAAGTTCACAATCGCACGATGGACCACATCCTGTCCGAGTTGGCCGCTCAGGCGCGTATTATGCCATTTCCATTCGGTGTCCGGGCCGATATACAGATGCTGCGCGTTTCCAGAAGAAGCGATAGCACGAGCGTGTCCCTTCCCACGAGAATCAAGAAGCGAGTTCTCTAAGAGAGAAACGTAGACCGAGCTGACGAGAAGGGAGACCAGGACCACCGTATGGACCGGGTGCGCGGAGGCAAGCCAGGACAGCTTTTGGGGAATTGAGGTGATTGTATCGATCCAATTGGTCTTTCCAGTGGATGGCGCACTGCGCGCTCTTCTCGCGCTGGGCGACGGGGCACGCATTGAGCTGGCTGGGGAAATTTGGTCGCGATGGATGTCGGAGATCACCAGGAAACACCAGAGGTCGCGCTCCTTAAATTTGAGAACGCAACAGGGAAGCAGCCATCACGTGCAGCTAGGCACCCAGCATTTTAAGGCGCGCAAATCTCGGGCGGATCCAGCGCTGCACTGGAGCTGCAACCCTGATTCGCTGGCGGTCAGATTTTAGTGCTGCACCAGCGTGGCTGTGCATTTTTCTTCGGAGGACAAGCTTCGGCTCCCGGGGCCGCCCCCAATTATGAAGAGAATGCAAGGGACCGTGGACAGTTCCCGTCCCAGTGGAATGTGCACACTTGCGGTCTATGCTATCCTCTCCCATCAAGATCGCTGCGGTTCATACATTCCTGGCCCTAAAATACGCGATCAAGATATCTGATTGCCTCGCACCTTTATTTCCCGCCACAAAGTAAGACATTCACGCCCAAGTATTCACACTATAACCATTCATCTCGTCTTGATACTGCACCAGTATCTTATACGTCCCTTTGCGAAATAACGTTGCTGGTACCTGTTAGATCCAGGAGAAAATTCCAAATCTCATCGTGAGCTCGGACGAGAGCGGCCACCAGAGGGGCTCTTCCGCGGGAATCAAGCAAGAGTATCCTAAGTAAATCCACGTCGTGCCGGGCGAGGACCAGCTTCACTATATCCGATGGTTGGGCGCAAGCAGCGTATAGAGAAATCTCATCGAGGCGACTGGCTGCCTTTGCGTCGGCCCATTACCATTGCCGGGTCGAGGATGCTGTAGAGGAACTCTGGCGGGAGTGTAGGTGGTGAGTAAGTCAACTGGCCACCACGAGAGCCGCATGCTTCCAGATCCGCCGAGAAGGGGAGTAGTAATGGTGTAGGATTACATCTTTCAGCAGATGTTGGACAGCACAATGTACGTGACTGGGCGCTCTATCACCATCCAGAAACAGACCGCTTAAAGCCGCCATGCTCTGTAGCATTTCCCGCGCCCGGGGGTATTTGTCTTTCCCCATGAACTACACGTATCCGTTCCAATAACTTGCCAGGTAGAATGTGAGTGCTTGATGTGGAGTGCGGACAAAGCATATTCCAGTATGATTTGTTCTAGCTATATAAGCTTTTGTTTACCTACTTGCCTGGGGATACATTCTTATAGAATGATGCAGATAACAGATTCACCCCCTTTACTATCTGTCCTTTCTACCACAATACTATTATCGCAACCACGGTAGGCCTTGCCAGGCGCTATACCAGACCACGGGGCAAATCATCATTACGAGACGACCGAAGCTGAACGCGTTCATAATGCGACATTGTCCTCTAGCTTATTTCTATGTCACGACTTCCTATCATGAACTTGGTCTAATTCTATACATCCTCGTAACCATGTCGAGAGAGACTTGTAGTGTCCGGCTGTCCCATTTCTACTCCTACCTCGGCCTCACAGGCGCAGGGTGAGGCGGCGCATCAATGCGCGCTGACGCCTGCGTCAACCAGACATCCGCAGCAGTGTTGGTGGACTTGTATCCAGTGCGGAAGATAAAGTTCATCGGGAACCCGACGTCGAAGTCGGCGGCGCCGTCGATCTCGTCGAGGTCTTCGGCTGTAAGTGTAATGCTGAGCGCCTCGACGTTTGCGCGCAGATGCTCGACTTTGCGCTGCCCGATGATTGGGAAGACGTTGGGAGTTTTGTGCATGACGTATGCGAGGGCCTGTCATTCTTGTTAGTACACGATCCTGCCGATGCTTCCTTCCAGCCACGGCCGTGGCAGAGCAGGTTGGTCAGAACTTACAATCGCATGCAGTGTCGTCCCCTTCCTCTTCGCCACCTCCTCAAGCGCATCCGATACCTTGATATCACGCTCACTCAGCTCCGCCGCACGCCCGCTGCGCTCCTCCTCACTCTCCCGCGCAGCCCTCGACTTAAACTTCCCCTGCCCCAGCGGCGCCCACGGCGCAATCGCCATCCCCTGATCCCGACACATGGGGATAACCTCCCTCTCCAAATCCCTAAACGCGGCATTCCACTTCCCCTGATAAACACTAAACGGGCGCAACCCGTTCGCGCGCGCGTAGTCGTTCGCCTTGACGACGATCCACGCCGGTGTATCCGAGACGCCGAGGTAGAGGACTTTGCCTGTGGTGATTAGGTTGTTGAGCCCGTGCATGACTTCCTCGATGGAGGTTGTGAAGTCCCACCAGTGGAGGTAGAGGAGGTCGATGTAGTCTGTTTGCAGTTTGCGGAGGCTGGCGTCCACGGAAACGCGCATGGATTTTAGAGAGTTGCCGGCGAAGTTGGATTGGAGGGGTTCGGTTGTGCGGTGCGAGGTGCGGAAGCCCGTTGTGTATTTTGTTGCGATGCTAGGTAGAGTGAAATAGGTTAGGTTAGGGTGTGCTTGGATGTGTGGAGGGGATATATTAAGAGGAAAGGCTGCGTACACCATCTGGTCGCGGTTCCCGCGCTCCTTCATCCATTCGCCGATCCATTGCTCAGATTCTTCCTGCTGGTAGTTGTTGGCGCTGTCCGAGCGTTAAAAACATTAGCAATTATCAAGTGAGGATCAGATGGAAGGGCAGCACGTACGTATCAATAAAGTTCCCACCGAGCTTGAAGAACTCATCAAGCAGAGCAAATGACTGCTTCTTGTCGCATTCACCCATGAAGTCCTTCCTATAATGCAGACTCAGTTAGACCTTGTCTGGAGCTGTAATTCCAGACCAGTGACCCACCATTGATCTCCAAAGTTCATCGCACCAAGACATAGCGGCGAAACCTTGATACCAGCCGCAGGGGCCAGCACGCGGTGGTAGCCGAGCAGGCTTTCGGGCTTGGGAGCAGGAGCGAAGAAAGACATGGTGATAGCAGTAAAGTGGACAAAGAATTGATTATTCTTGACTTGGTGTTTGTTCCGCAGAGGGTCGCTCTATATAGTCGCAGGTCGCTTAAGGTGCTAACGGCAATAAAGCTTATCTCCGGTCATCGTAGGGTCCACCGAGGTCCCCTGATGTCATGTTTTGACTGTTGATGGACCCTTGGGACCTGCGAGTTGATGACAATCGCTATGTGATTCGTGGAGCCAGAGATAAAGGGTGACGAAGTGACCCACATTGCCTGGGGACATTGATGGCGGCAAGGTCAGCGTTGAGCGTAAATGTATTTGCTGACACCGGACTCCGGAGGTCGAGAAACGTGAGAAGTTAAATCATGATTAGTTAACCGACTAACCGTTATGTTGGAGAGGTTCGAGACTAACCTTGGGTTGCTTACTCTGATCTTTCCCTAGTAAGGTGGAGCTATATGTGGGGATCGATAAAGCAAGGAAGGGCATGGCTCATCCGTGGGACTTGCCGTTAAATGTGGATACAGCGTATCCCAGCACCGGCTATGGCGATACAAGCTGAGGTATGGAAAGTGTCTAGAGCCGGCATGAGCCCGCCATCCACAGAGCGTGAGGAGTAGTGGCGTCCGTACATCATACTGATTACTGAGCAACAAGCTCGCACCGCGGTAAACAATTGCTCTTTAACAATACTGTAGAATACCATCAACCATTTCAAGAAAGATGGACTCCCATCTAACTATGCCATATCGATGCAGACGTCAACAGAGGGGATGTTGAATCTCAGGCCGGGTATGAAGATCGCAACTATAGAGCAGTTTTAGGTGGCCTATTGCTCCTTCCCTCGCACAGACCCCTTGGCTTATTCGCGAGGCGGCGGTGATCGGTAGCCGTATGTCTCCATGGACGTATCAAGGCTCGTATGACGGTTGGGCGAAGTCCAGAAGGGGATACACGTAGATCCTCTTCTACCCTGCTCAGCTATCCATACCATCTGGCTAAGAGGAAACCATGAAGAACTGACAAGAACAACACCTTACCTTAGATAGTTACCGGATACATCCTCTCGAGGATTGGGTGTCATCTTGCGTTGACAATGTTAGCTCAGCTGGCACTGGCAGGGGAGACAGGGTACGGAGATGACAAGTATCAGAGCAGCGCATACTACATTCTGGTTCTTAGGATGGGAATTCCGCAGTGACCACTCTATGATAAAAGTCCAGCCAGTTGGGAAGCCAGACTTGTCTTGCAGAGGCCCACGTGTCAGCCGGATGTATGAAGCTTACCTCGATACAACGTGGTAGACCCACTCATCTGCGATTGGCGGGCCGTTTCACGGACTCGCCCGGCAATAGGCTATCCATATACCATCCATTGCCTGTTCCGGAACCTCGATCATCAATCGTGGGAGGAAATTGGCATTGAGGTCGCACCATCGCAAGAAAGCACTTAATGGATACACACCCCTGTGTTAGCTTCAGTCGTAGCAGCCCCGGCATGCTAGGCGTCGTGTTCTTAGCCTATTACAGAAGGCGTGGACGGCCGCTGGCTCACCCAATACACGGATATGATCTCTCTCCGAGCGTCCTCGACGATGTCTTCCTCTAGAAGGCCCAACGATGAACCTGGTATTCCGCTGTCGACACTGGTCTTAGGGTAGTGGGCGGCATCATTGCGTATCACTAACGTCTATAGGTACGGGTTAGAACATTTGAGCCAGTTGTGAATTCTTGCCATGGACAACTCTAACCCTCGTGTTGTCAATGCAACGAAACGGCGCTATTGTGGCGCCACCCCATTAATAATATGTAAGGGTATCGGGATACCGCACTTGCGGCCGATCGGCCGACTTGGGAGTATTGTGGAGGAGCCCATTCGGGACTGGCGTTTGCCTCTAATGCCGCGTGACATTTCCAATAGCCTAATTCTAGAGCCAATATATAACCGAGGCGCCTTGGTAAATGAGGCTGAGCGATGCTGATACCATGCCCCCGGACCGGGGGTTCCAGACATGTCAGGATATATAAGCGGACCACCGCATTGTAAAACTCCCCCAACCAACACCAAAATGTTCAAACTCGCACTCCTCACCACCCTGGTGACAGCCGTAATGTCTGTGATGGCCTACACGCCCCCATGGACAACCCTCCCACCAACCCCTGAACTCCCACGCTCATACCACCAGGCCCACGCCCAGATCAACAACATTTCCCTCTGGTACGGCCTCTTCGGCCCTCGCCTCGGCGAGGCCGGCAACCCCGTCGTCCTCCTGCACGGCGGGAAGATCTCCTCGCGTTGGTGGGGACACTTGATCAAAGGACTCGAGAGCGATTTCAGCGTCATTGCAGTCGATACACGCGCACATGGTCGGTCGACAGATGATCTGTCGGTTCCGCTCTCGTATAACCAGTTCGCGGCCGATGGGATTGCCCTCCTCGACTACCTTAAGATCCCCAAAGCGAGCTTCGTCGGGTGGAGTGACGGCGCCGTAACCTCGCTAACCATCGCGATGACCTACCCCTCCCGCGCAGATCGGATCATCGCCTTCGGGGCAAACTACCGTCCAGACCAAGCGAACACAACCGGTCTCGCAGGGATAACCTTCGGAGAAGACCTGTACAATCGCGAGAAAACGCAATATCTTGAATTGGACCCGGCTCCGAACGCGAATTTCGAGGAATTCTACGACCGCGTCGCGCAGATGCAGGCAGTTGAGCCGTTCTGGGATAAGAGGGATTTCGCGAAAATCCCGGTCTTCGGTGAAGATCCGGATGCGCCACTCGTCCTTGTTGCCACTGGGGATCATGAGGAGGCGCTTATTCGCACTGTGCCCGGGGAGATTCATGGGATGGTGAGTTTCCTGTTTACTTTGTGCTGGGTAGTGTAGTATATTTTTGAAACAGCACTGATGTTTGTGGTAGATTCCAAACTCCCAGCTTACTGTTCTTCCTGGGGTCAGCCATTTTGCGTAAGTTCCTATTCTGTACGCAGTACATTCTCGCGGCCCTACTAATCGAAGTGTAGGCCCTTGCAGGATCCGGAGACGTTCGCAGTTTCGGTCAGAGCGTTTCTGCGCAAGGCTAGATAGATCACGGAGCTGAATGGCAGCACTTGGAATGAGAGCTCAAGGCCCCCCCATGTCCAATCAGGGATATACGAGAATGATGATGTAGGGTGAAAGGTCGATAAAAAGAGACTTGGGGGCTAGAGCCGTATTCAGCAAAATTGAATCCTCATGCAAGCCCTTCGGCTTGGTATTGACCTGATGGCCAACTTATGGTGATGGTCAGTGTCATTGTGGTGTTTCGAATTGCTGCCGCCTTCTTCACCCGGTATACCTAGTACTGGCTTGAAGACACGCATTGTGGTAGAGAAAGCACGAGCAAGGTCCCTTGGTGGTCGCTCCTTCCTTATATAGTGTGTTGCTCCTATGAGGAAGGAATAACCAAGTAACCCCCGGGAGCTCCTTCCTCGTCTAGTATTGCACGTACACAAGGAAAGGGCGACGCAGGACCGCAGCTTCCGAAAACAGGCGCCAACGATGTTGTAGCGAAGAGGCAGACCACTCTGCTCGTATTACCTACTTACTGTGATTATCCTATTTGACTTGTTCCATCGTACTGGGCGACATTCAGCTCTCTGGCGGTCTTGACCGGGCAAGAGATGGACGGTGGAAGTCGAAGTAGCACATTTGACGAGGTCCGCATAAGATATAAGAAAGAGGTTTTGGAGATTGTATGTATATTACAAGAAGACCATGCCCTCGTCAGCGTCATCGATCACCGAGAGGAGGCACTACCGCTAATCTGGCACCGCATCAGATACGCAAACTCGCTGCATTCTCAAGCAGGATCTCGTACATGTTCGCCCAAAAATTCATCCTTCAAAAGGCTCGCGCGACGCTTGGGGAGTTCATCAGCGGACATATTAGACACCCTTCGTTCTTCTACATAGCTAGCTCTTCCTTACTTAAGAAAACTGAACTGTATGCTTTCCTCTAAATTCACGTTTACAGCCTCGGCTATACTTTGCACAATGTTCGACTCAGCACATGCGCTAAGCCCGTTGACAAAGTCCATGTTCATGCTTTCCGAGCTCAGCATTGTATTCCATGATCCAATATCAATCCATTGGATAGCCATCTAAAGTTCCAAACCACCCGAGTACTACAACTCTATTTACAATGCAACGTCTTCACGTAGATCGAAAATGCCTCCTCACAAACCTCGCCGCCGCACGAATCGTCTCCTCCTGTTCCTCCTTCCACCCCAGAAGCACCCCAACAGCATACACATCATGCGGCGTATCCGGCACCTCCAAATGCTCGACCACATTCCCGGGTATGGCGCGATACCGCTCCACGACACCGCGGACACTATCACAAAGCACCTCAGCGCCACCCGCCTGCAAAAACAGCGGCACGGGCGTCGCAAACGGATGCAGCGCCGGCGACAGATATGGATTATCTAGCTGCACCATTTCCGGCGGCGCAATGGCCGTTGCGCCCCATGCCATCAGCGGCGCGTCGACGTAGTCCGTTTTGCAATTGCGGTTGCGGAGGATGGCGGCTTGGTCGCCTTCTAGGCAGTACTCGAGCGAGGGCGAGAACATCAGGCATGCGCGGGGCGGTGGGAGGGTGGCGAGGTCGAAGCCGGATTCGACGTCTGCGTTTGGAGGCGGGGCCAGCGTGTTGAATTGTCCTAAGTAGCGCACGAGAGCTAGTGCGAGGGTGGCGCCGGAGGAATCGCCGGCGAGGACGATGCGGCGCGGGGAGATGCCGAGGGTTTGGACGAGGTATAGATACGCGGTGAGTGCGTCTTGCATGGGTGCTGGGTAGTCGGTTGGGGTTTTCGTGTCCCCAACGAGCCGATATTGAGGCCAGAATGAGCGTGTGCCCGGACCCAGTGCTTTATTGGTCATTTCAGCAACCTCGCCGGAATCTTCTGGCCGTCCTGTGAGCCACAGGAAGGATCCAGAATGGAAAGACAAAACAACCACATTGTTGTCATCGTCGTTATTCCAGCCGTCTGGCTGCTGTTTTGGCGACGGCGGTACATCCGGATACCAAGTCCCTCCAATGACTGCCGGTTTCACATTCGGGTTGCTGGCAAATGGTCCACGGTATGCACTCGCTGCAGCGGGGTTGATAGTCACCCATTTATCGCCCGCGTCCCCGGCTTCCAGTGTCAGCGATTGCGTGAAGCCGATCTCTCTGAAGATAATAAAGACGGTTTTGATAAGCTGTGTGCGAAGAGCCTGTGTGTAGGTCCATTGGGAGTTTGGGCGTAGAGGGCTGAAGATGTAGAGGAGTCCATAAGAGATGGTTAACAGGATGACACGAGGGATTGCAATAATGCACCAAATGGCGCAGCCTGGCTGTCGAGTGCGCCAATCATTAGGGACTGCGTTCGGATCCGCGTATTCAAGCATTTTTTCGCTGGCCCACAATAAGTTGTAGAGGGCTGGTGGGAGAGAACCTGGCAGAGGTTGCAGCCCAATATATACATGATTCGATGGGCATGTCGGGACGAAAGCCGAGTGCGGCTGACCCGGGTCCAGCTATTTAATGTCTGCCTGGAGTCTAGACTAGTAGGAGACGAGCCCCTTCACTGTTCACCTGGCAGCCATTGGCACCAACCAGGTTAGCGCCCCCCACCAGCAGCTCCGAACTCGAAATGGATCCCTAAAGCGGCTTAGCCTGGGCTGCAGCTAAGAGCTTAACTTGCGCCACCGGGAAAGCTCGGCATTCTTAGCATCCTGAAGCTCTCAATCACCCACCACACGTACGTAAGTTACTGCGAACTCTTTGATCTCCTTCATTCACTAGCACGCGCAACAGCCTCAATACCCATGTAACATATATCAGCCCCGGCTCTCAGGAAATAGCAACCTACAGGCATGGCGATGGCGAATCATACTTTGCATGTCGAGGTACTAATTTGAAGCTAAGCTACCTAGGCACTCCGGCCACAATTACTTTATGGCTATCCCAGCGGTGCCAATGATTTACCATTTAGGGAGTCTCGCCTTGGGGCGTTTGACTGTGTCAATACGAGTAGTCCTGTCGTCGAGGGGTCGGCCGTAAAATTCCACATGACCTGAAAAGAAAATCCCATGACATATTTCACCATCCCTACTGTCGTCAGAACCTTCTTAGCTGCTTGTACTGCGATTCTGGAGAGCTGTAGAGAATGCTACTGATATGCACATCCGAATCACATTCATTTCTGGATGCTACAAGCGGATTCCTGCTTACTGTCATCACTTTCAGTTCCCTCACTGTCTGTCATCAACAGCCACCTCTACCGACCAGTGAATGGAGACTCGCATAGCAAATACTATGGAGGTTCTTGGTAGGGCAGTTGCCTGTTTAGGCTAATATCAGACCAGAGGGACTTCCAATAGACTGTAAAGTGGACGGCAGAGAAGAGGCCAGAGTGAGGATGCTCCTGCCCATTCCAAATCGGTGACGATCAGGTTGGAATGGACGGATGTGCTACTGTAATTACCTGCCGTCACCCACCATTACCCAGCACTGGGTGAGCGCTCACCCTGGAGACGTCACTAAGAGTATGGTTGGATGATGTGGAACTGGTTCCTTATGCGCTGGAGTTTTACCATTGACACTAGTCTAGGCACTCCAGACCATGTCGTCCAATGGTCTGTGCCGACTTGACTGAAGCGGAGTCTAGAGTCTGGAGTTTGGAGATGACAGCTACGGAGGACGATTCATACATCTAGTCGGAAATGAATTGTAAGCATAAGTATTCTGTAAACTGCCTACCTAACCACTTGAATTAATACCCCCTAGGTCTTCTTGCTAGGAAGTTCTTTTTATTCTTTAGATAACTCTTTAAATTCTTTAGAAATAGGATAGCCTTTAGTTAAGCTTCAGCCTTATAGAGATAAAATTACTTAACTGTAAGACATGGAAGGCAGTATATAAGGCGGATAGTGGATACTATAGTTCCCAAAATGCGCCCTCTGGCTGGGAGAATGACCATGTCCATCAAACCAGGGAGTTTAACAGAGGATATCTTCACTAAAGTGCTATACGACCCACCGGGCCTCGCATGATTTTGCTGAAACACCCACCCGCAGATGAGTGCCAGGTCCGGAAATCATATCTACCCCAGCCGATCGGCCAGTGACAGTTGTATGTCCAATGGAATGGAACCACGCGAGGCACGACTGCAGCAACTAGACGTTTAGCAGGTCCGGCCCTGGTAGACACGTTGCTCGATCTCGTCATCAAAAGCTTCCATTGAACGCTACTTGCTTGGCGGTTAAGCGGGCCTGGCGACTGGACTAGCTCTCTACTGTACTCGGTCCTTGACATACGATACGAAGTGTTGGCCTGGGATGCGCATGCCCCAGGCTATCATACAATCCGTCGATAGACAATAGGTCAAAAAGGTGACCCTAGCTGGTTCGGTGTGCTTGAACATCAGGCCAAGGCACGTATATGTTCTGGTTGACAGTTCTTTCGACGCCGTGTTTGGCCATATGTATGCAGGGGTGGAATCGTTTGGATATTGGGGAGTCTTCGGGCATCGCTCCTGATGCTCCCGACAAGGAGTATGCATCCGAGGAACCGTTGAACACGGCTGGTGCTGCGATCTTCCTCCAGAACGGGGGTAGTATCTTCCAGTGGTCAATGCTTGTAGTAGCATTCTTCCTGTCTGGGAGCTTCTTGATGGCTCGCGTAGGGACTATACCCCCTGCCTTTCCCACTTAACCTACAGCTAACGAGGATGTAGTCCTGGTGGATCCATATTTGGACAGATGATTATCAACCTGACCAAGGACACCCAACAGAGACACGGCACTCTGTCGCATACTACATCGGAGTCTATCTCGCCCTGTCCGTCGCAGCATCGACCTTTGGAACATGCCGCACGTACCTGTCCATGTCCGCCGCGTTGCGCGCATCCAAGCACCTGTTCCGCCGCCTGCTCTTCACCGTGCTCCGCGCCCCGCTGCACTGGCACGACACAGTCCCCCTCGGCGACATCCTGAGTCGATTCTCCACAGACCTCACCGTCCTCGACTCCCGCCTCGGCGACGACCTCCGCGCAACCCTCGAGTACTCGATGGACGTCCTCATGGCCGTCGTCGCAGGCGGGATCGTCTACCCCTACCTCCTCCTCATCTCCGCCGCGCTGCTAGCGCTATACTTTCTCTTCGCGAGCCACTTCATCCCCGCATCGCGCCACATGAAGAGTCTAGAGAATGCCGCCAAGGGCCCCGTCCTCGAAGCACTCGACACAGCCCTCAGCGGCCTCCCCACGCTCCGCGCATACGGCCAAATACCCATCGCATCCGCGCAGTTCCGCGAAAAGGTCAACCGCCACGCCCGAGCCTACTGGCACCTCTGGCTCCTCAACCGCTGGCTCGGATTCCGTGTCAATCTCATCGGCGCCGCGCTGGCTGCCGCCTCGGCGGGCATGGTCGCGTATCTGCCGCGTGTCAGCCCGTCCACTGCGGGGTTTGCGATTAGCTTTACGATTGAGGTCTATCTTACCATGGCGCTGAGTATTCGGCGGTATGTGAATCTGGAACAGGGGATCGATAGCATGGTGCGGATCCAGTCGTATGCCACGGTGCAGGTGGAGGACGGACACGACGTGGAGTGCGATAGCAACAGCAACAGCAACACCATCAACGTGCCAGATTCCTGGCCCACCGAGGGCAAACTCAAGGTAACAGATCTCGTCGTCCGCTACGCGCCACACCTCCCCCCCGTTCTCCGGGGCCTCACTTTCACCATCCACCCACACACACGCGTGGGCGTGATCGGCCGCACAGGCGCCGGGAAATCGTCGCTCGTCCTCGCGCTCTTCCGGTTCCTCGAGGCCTCGCACGGCAAGATACTCGTGGACGGCGTGGTCATTTCGCGCGTGCGCCTGCATACGCTCCGCGGGAGGTTGCAGATTATCCCGCAGCATCCGGTTCTCTTTCGGGGGACTGTGCGGGAGAATCTGGATTTGTTTGGGGAGTTTGATGAGGATGTGCTTGTTAGAGCGTTGCGGGCTGTGGGATGGTGTTGTGGCCGCGCAGTTCGGGGCTCTTCTTCTTCTTCTTCTTCTTCGTCTTCGTCTTCGTCTTCTCCATCAGCTGCCTCGGACCCGGTCCGCAACACCACCACCACCACTACCCACTCTCCCGCCCAGCGAATCGAACCATCAACGCTCTCGCACGGGGAGAAGCAGCTCCTCTGCCTCGCGCGCGCGATGGTCCGGCGTCCGAAGATCCTTATCCTGGACGAGGCCACGTCGGCCGTCGACGCCGAAACCGAAGATCAGATCCAGCGGGCTCTGCGGGATATTGTTGCAGGCGAGCAAGAGGGGCAGCAGGAGCAGGAGCAGCGCACTACGCTCGTGGCAATTGCGCACCGACTGAAAACGGTCGCCGATGCGGATTTGCTTCTCGTTATTGAGGGTGGGGAGGTTGTTGAGGCGGGGAGGCCGAAGGATTTGTTGCGACGCGGGGATGGAGGGCATTTCCGGCGCATGGTTGAGGCCGATGCGGAGCGCGAGATGCTGGAACGGGTTATTTTGCATGCGGCGTAAGGGTTTGGATTTAACCGTTGTAATCTAGATGGTTGGTCTTCAAATTTGATGGTTCGGCGTGGTGGTGGGATCTAGATATATATATATCTCTCTCTGATGGTTGTACCCCATTTATCATCCAACTCCTACATAGCTAGCTACGACAATTACATTCTGTCATATGTGCCCGGGTTGGGTACTCGATATCGCCTTTTCGTACAGCGGATTTGTGGGCGGGGGATTCTTGGTTAGTACACAGCTTAAGCAGTGAAGAGTGCGACAAGCCCCAGTAAACTAGCAGGCCAAGGCATATACATGGGTTCACTGATTCTGTGAGCTGTTCCATCACGGAGTATACCTGGCTTGAGCTACTAGGTAGTATACACGCACACTAATCCGATAGGGTCTGGACACATTTTTGGCATGGTGGTAAGAAGTACCTAGTAGAAGTGCAGTCTGTTGGTGTAGCTCGCGCTCCAATCCGCCCATGGAACTGGCTATGTATCACTCGTTTGTTATAACTATACGCTGGAGATTATACTGCTGACCGTGAGGTGCCCTGTGATACTCTATTGTCATATATTCAACAGAATATTCACGCAATTGAAGTGGAAAGCTGGCGATATCTCTATGTCCCCGGATCACCTTGCCATCTGAACCCAAGGGTACATCTCCAAGAAACGTCACAAATGTTGATACTTAACTTTCATACGATCCGAGGGCCAGGAGAGGAACCATTTCCCGGTCATCCCCTTGTTGCACCTCTTGATGTCTTTTCCGCTTTCGACGGTCGCTCGGTGGGAATCCCCCAGACATTCGCGCCGCGCCTCAAGGACCTCCTCATGCAACCCTTTGGCTTCCGTCCACTTGCCCTGGTGCTCGAGACTCAGTCCGAGGCTCCTCGCCGCGGCCTGTGTGTCCGCATGCGTCATACCAAGCGCTGCCCGACGCGCATCGGCGACGGCCCTCCACTCGCGCTCACTCTCTGCGTACCGTTTCTGCGCATCCAGCGTGGCCGCAATATAGCATTGCGTCGCCAGCGTATCCTCCAGCGTGGCCCCCATCGCACGGCTCTGCGCATCCCGGGCCCGGCTAAGCACGTCCAGCGCCTCCGCGTGCTTCTTCCGCCCGTAGAGCGTGATTCCCAGATTAATCTGCGTCCTGTTCGCATCCTTCGGCGAGTAGTCGCGCATCCGCTTTTCGTGCTCCGCGACCTGGCGAAGTTTCTGTTCCGCTAGGGCGTAGTCTCCGATCAGTCCGTAGCTCGACCCCAGACAACGCATGCACACAAGAGTATCCTCTTGCAACACCCCGAGTTTTTCGCGGAGGATTTCAATCATCGCTTGGCAGATGTAGGGATGCGCCGTGTCGCTGTTCCCCTCGTAGTGCAAGGCATGGCCGAGCCAGAGGTTGGTTTGGGCCAGGTCATGGCCCGCGCCCCCGGTGGCTTCCTGGGCCTTGAGGACGGAGGTGAGGTGGGTCGTGGCTTGGCTATATTGCCCCAGACCGACGAGCGAGAGGCCGACCCAGAAGGATGTCTGCAGGGCTCTACGGTCATGTTCTCCGTGAAGGACTTTGCGCTCTTGGTGGACCTCTGTGAAGGCACTGTGCGCGGATGAGTAGGCCCTTTGGTGCCAGAAGGCCTCGCCGACGCGGTGGAGCTGGTCGAGGATGTCTTCGCGAACGGACTTTGAGGGCGAGAGCTGTAGTGTGTGGTGTAAGACGGAATGGGCCTGAGACGTTTTGACCACGACACCCTCCTTACAGAGGATCGATGCGACGCGTATGGTCGCCGCAAAGGTTCGCGGATGTGTTGACCCCAGCAGCTCTCGGCGGTAGTCTAATACCTTTTCAAAGCAATACTGCGCATCTTCATATTGCGACCTGAAGTCGAATCGGCCGCCTAGATCCGAAAGAAGATCCAGTAATGGAGCGGGATCCGATGGCGACGAAGAGGCCTGGATGATCTGTCTCAAGACCCCCAGCGACTCCGTGCACTGGCCATCTTGATACAGCTTGCGGGCGCGCGGGAGAAGAGTCGTCCGCATGACTGCATCCTCGACGCCACTCGATGCCTCGGCCTCGGTTGCTTGCCCGAAGAGCGCGAGGGCTTCGTCGCTCCTCCCCTGCCGATAACGGATCTTACCCCCGAGACGCAGCGACCTGACCGTGTCTGCATGTGTACTGCCGAGGATCAGCTTTTGGATTTCCGTCGCGCGCTGGTTGACTTCCAGCGCGGCCTCCAGCTGTCCCAGCGCGGTCAGCGACGTGCTCAGCCAGTGGTTCGTTTCAAGGGTGTCTGCGTGCGAGGCGCCGAGGGATTCGGCCTGGATGGTCGCGGTCGGTTGCAGTATGTCCTGCGCATCCTGGTATCGGCCCTGCGAGGCGCGCGCGATACCCAGTTGCTGCAGTGAGGCGAGGGTGTCCTTGCTCCGGGGACCGATCAGCTTCTTGCGTTCCGCGGCGGCTTGTTCGAATAGAGATGCTGCCTGGTCGTAGTTTCCATCCAGCATACATTGGAGTCCCTGTTGGTGAAGGAGGCGAGGTTCGTCCAAGGCCTCTGCCGGAATCTCGTTTCCCTCCGCGTCACGCGCTCCTTCCTCTTTCCGCTGCGTCGCGCCTTCTGGATCCGAGACCGCGCCCCTTGATCCCCCCGGCAGCTCCATCCGTGCTACTCCGGAGACCCCCCACGTACTTCCCATCGGCCAGCTCACCGAGCCCTGCGTCCCAGACACTTGTGCTACTGCTGCAGTCTGACCGCGGAGCACCGATTGCAGAGGAATATCTTGCAACAACCCCGGGATCTCGCCGGCACAACTGTCGGCCAGCCATGGATGCCCAAGAGCGGCAACCGCAGTGAGCCGATTGCTCGGGTCGACCACCAACAGAGCCTTGACAAACGCGCAGCCCTGCTCGCTAACCCGCTGGCGCGATAGCGGGTCCACCGACAGATCGCCTCCGCCGAGATACTGGACCAGCTGCGGGCCCTGGAATGGATACTCGTGGCACAGCATGTAGAAGACCGTCACGCCCATCGACCACAGGTCCATCGCGTACGTGCAGCGATATCGATTCCCCGCACCGCCTCCCGCCCCAGGCTTGTCAAGTCCAGTCGCATCGACCCTCCCTGCCGGATGGACAAGTCCTAGCACCTCGGGCGCGAGATAGTTTCGAGTCCCCACAAGCGTGTGCAGACTGTTGTCTCCGCTGTGCCGTTTGCTGAATCCGAAATCGCCGATTTTCACCCACCAGTTGGGGGGTTTCGAGGCGACGAGGATGTTCTTCAGCAGAGGAATTAACCACAAGTCACGGTAAATGGGGGAAAAGCTTGGGCCACCAACCTCAGGTTTCAGGTCTCGATGGACAAATTCGTTTTCGTGCAGACAGGCCAGGCCCTCGAGGATCTGGGTTGTGATATCCCTAGCCTGGTCCTCCGGGAGCGCTTCCGTGAGGTGCGATGCGAGGCTGCCATGTTGGATATGCTCCATGACGATGAAAACAGACCTCTCGTTCTCGTACCAACCGAGGGACTTGACGAAGAGGCCTTCGTACTGTCTGAGGTTAGTACCCACCCATACGAAGTGGCCAAAGGCAGCCTCGACTCACGAACCTTACTGCTCCTCTGCGAAAACTTGGCAATAGTCTCGAGCTCCGCATAGACATCGAAATCGACGCTCTTCGACACGACCTTGACAGCTTGAAGCTGACGCTGAAGCTCGTTTCCATCCACGTCCGCGCGACACTCCTCCAGCCAGACGTCGCCCGTCGCGCCGCCGCCCAGCCGTTTCGTCCTCGTCCACGTCTCCTTCTTCCAGTTCCGCCTCATCGACGGCCGACCGGAGCCCGAAGCATCGGTGCGGATGTTAAAGTAGTCAGTATGCGTCTCGTGGATTTCCACGACGAGCCGCGAGTCCGCGACCAGGTCGGGGAGCCGGCTCGTCGTGGGGGCCGTCGCTGTTGTCGTCATGACCTATTCCACCGGTATGTAATCAGGTTCATCGGCCCTGATATTCGGATTCGATGCATGCGTTGTAATGTGATTTCTCCAGAGTTGAAACTTGGGAGTTGGCGATTCCTTCGGCCCAGCCCCGGCCCCGGCCTTGGGCGGCGCGTCTGGTTGGAGAGCGTGGCTGTGTTGGCTGATTCGACAGGGATTGTCGCCCCAAAGGGTAAGGCTCTTCCATAGTAGGGTACTTTTGGTGACGTCCGTCCCCTTCCCTGGGTGATTATTATCCTGTGAATGCTTTCTTGTTTTCTTGGTTGCATGTGAGGCTCAATTAAGAAATCGTGTCCTGCACTCACCTTTCCCTGCTTTTGACCAGCGCCGCTGGTATTTTGTTGTGCATTGCCACGGCAGATGTCACGGCTTTCCGTTTTTGGATCCTGGCTTGACACCCCCGCTGGCCAATGCATAAGCCTTATGTATTTGTTCAGTATTAATAGGTGAGATGCTGGTTGGTGCTGCTCACTTTAATAGTAGGACTGGCTGGGCTGCCCGCGCGGGGATGGAATTGGACCAGGTTGAGAAACGAGCAGCGTACCAACAAGCTTCCGCGAGGCGGCAGAAATCGAGTTCATGGAATGCTCAAGTGATAGGTATACTAGTATTCCAAGGCATTTTACAACCTACTGTTCATGGCCAGTCGAATCCTGATGAAGCACATCTACAAGGCTGCGCCGTCTACTCGCTTAGGCGTCGAAGAACTTGTGTCATATATTGCAATCGCAACATATTTTTGCTATTAGAGGCAAGGTGGCCGAGTGGTTAAGGCGCTAGTTTTAGGCACTAGTGGGAAACCTCGCGGTAAGTTCCAATTACAATACCCTTTCCGGAAGACTGTATCTAATAATCACCCAGAGTTCGAATCTCGTCCTTGTCAATACCTTTTTTTTTCCCTTCCGCTTGCGCTGTCCCCAGCATTTCAGACCCAATATTTTCCCCAATCCGATTGAAAGGTTTCTCACAACGGACCTGCTCAAGAGGCCCATTTACCGTCCTCTTCCCGATACGGCGCGATTGATTTTCCGAGCCCGACACTTCCGGCAACAGCTGATCGCGACCTCGGGAAATGAGCGCAGCATCCACAGGAACCAACACCGACCCTTTGAAACCGGAAGATGCATGTAAGTCTTCGAACTCAACCCGGGCTGCAGACACTGGGGTTCGGAACCTACGGCGAAGTGTACAACGTCGATGACCATGTCGTCCTCAAGTCGCCGCGGGTATTTATCCCGCCTCAAAGCGCCGGTTCAGCAACGGAAAAATGGCTGTACGCTTCAGACTCCATCTTCCATTTCAACCTGATGAGGAATGAGCGGATAGTGCTACGCCTGCTGGAGCAGCGGCCGCACCCTAACCTCGTCGAACCCATCAACACCGATTGTCTCGAAGGCGTTTACCTTCGCAAGTACCTCACGCTGTCCCAGATCCCAAGCTCAACACAGCAAACAAGAATTACCTGGTATCAGGATATCATAAAGGCCCTGCAACACCTGCACGACGTCGGCATCGCGCACGGCGACGTCCGAATTGACAACATCCTCTTCAATGACCAAGGCCGCGCGGTCCTCTGCGACTTCAGCGCCGCCTGCCCGTTCGGCCACCCGAACCCGGGCCCTGGTTATTCGCCGAATCTCCCATTCCCGACAAACGGCATCGCAGATGTTTTTTCGGACGCGACTGATCGCTTTGCACTTGCGTCTCTGATGTTTTATCTGGAGGTTGGGAGGAAGCCGGATCTGGCTGTTGACAGCGATGGGGTGTTAGTCTTGCCTCTGGTCGCAACGCAGCATGAGGGTGTCGACTGCATGATCAAGAAAGCATGGCTTGGCCAGTATACCTCGACGGCACAGATGCTGGAGGACACTTATGCGCTCTGTTATCCTGGAGCGAGACATCCCACTTCAACAACTCATACAGTTCCTAGGAAGATCTTACGGGACCGCGTCAGGGACTGGCGAACGAGCCGAGAGGATCGTTACGGTGCGTCTCATGGCGGTCTTATTTTCCATGACTAACTAACTTGTACGCAGGTTGCGTTATCGATGGCCTACCAACAGAGGACGAGTTAAGTCGCCTGAGGACGAGTTAAGTCGCCTGGCGACTTTGTACGGTTGGGATATGGATGCTGATTTTGTGTTTTCTGATTACAAGCCGCCAGCGTCAAGTCAATGTACCATCTGATGTTCATTTCTCCAAGTTAAGATGTAGCAACTGGAACACAACACGGAATGCTCAGATGCTCGCTTGACCTGATCTTCCATCCAGCAATCCCCTTGTTGGTTTACCAAGCTTTTTGAGTTGGTGGTAAAGCGGCAAGTGGTGGTCTCTCCAGTCTATGACTGTCCAAGTTACCATCGCCTTCCACTGATGCAGCCACTCATTCAAATTATCTTATCCTGCATTCGGAGATCTCTGACAGCGCGGGAACGTCTGTCGCCCATGATGCGAGCTGCCCGTATGTACCTCTGGCCGTGGCTACGGGTGTTTCTCAAGGATGTCTAGATGATAACCTTCCAGAGGAACGTGTATTGTTGGATACTATAAATTTTTTTCAAAACCTATTATGCTTCGAATGTGCCTCAACAAGTCACATAGGCATCTATTGCAAGTCCAGGAACTGACCGAACATCCGCGCCTAGCGCTAATATGGACGTTCTTATGACAAGGAATCTATGGGCGACATCCAGAGATTCTTGAGCTGTGTGCTCTTGTAAGCTGTAGTTCAAAGTATCACTGTGTATTAACGGTTGATAAGGTACAAACCCCAGTATAAGCGTACAAAGGCTTGGAGGCTAACCATCTCAAAGTGTTCAAACTGTCTTGGTCTTTTGGACATGATTGTTTCTGTGATCATCAGGCTTCCGAAACTGCGTCCTCCTCTACCCTTGCCTTCAGCGCTTGGAATTCCGCCTCCTTTTTGTCAAGCTCCTCTTTCATCGCTGCCCATTCCACATTGTATTGCTTTTGCTGCTCCATCTTGCTGCTCACGAACAGTTCAACTTCAGGTCCAGCAACCATCCCGAACTCATCAATAGCAGGTAGATGCTGTCGAATAGCACTCCAAGCCCGGCTATCAGGCGCTTCAAAGCAGGAGTATACCAACTCATGAAACCAGAATCTCCCATCCTCCATGGATTCACGCATAAGGGCCGCCATGTTAGGCATTGAACAACCATCTGCTCTCTTCCGCTGCTCGTCCTCCAGGACATCGATGAATAAAGTGAGAAGCGAATTATACGTAGAAACATCCCCATCTTCCCAATCAAATGGTTTCTTCAGGAGCAGCCACCGCGGGGGCGAGTACAGCATCTGGAATGGGGCTGCATACGCCCACTCCCAATCGAGCACCGCGACGATCCTCAGATCCTGCGCGTTGTTAACGAGCATGTTGCCAGGCCGGAAATCGTCGCAGAGTGACTTGAACGGACCGTGGTCGTACTTTCGGTCAACGAAACGAGGTACAACGGCCGCGAATAATTTACTATGCAGATATTTGCGGCGAGCATCTTCCGGGTCGTCAACTGAATTAGGCTGCTCCCGCAGATGCTGCATGTCTTGGTTCGCCACTTGTTGGAAATAGCCGGTGGCTGTCGAGAATGTCTCGGAAACAGGGCCTATACCATAGGCAGTGTCAACTGGCAGCCAGAGAACAATTAACGGGGAAGCGCACCACCAACGCGAACACCCCCGTGGCTCTCTATTTCATTCATCTTCAGCGTCAACGGCCTCGAAGCAACGCCACGGCTGCAATCCGCATTCCCAGAAAGCGAGCCTATTTGCGGGAAATCATGTGCGGACAGCTCTAACAGGAAATTCGCGATTTGGCGGTATATAATTTCCCATTGTTTATCGCTGATGTCCTCCCAAAAAGAGTGAGCTTCTTCCGGGCCACTACTACCTTGCCGTAAGATCTTGTCCAGCGGTTCTCCTTCGATAAACTCCATGATGATGAACGCGCCCAGACCAAGCGGGTTCTCGTGGCTGAGTCCCCACGCTATAACAGACGGTATAGGGATATTTGTCTTGTCCTTGACAAACTGCATCGTGGCAGCCTCGTGGGCGATTTTCTCATCGCTATCCATGACGCGGCCAGGCACTGCGAACCGGACCATCCATTGAACGCCATCGTCGAATTTTACCCTGCAGCTCCAATTGAACGATCCGCAGTCATCGCCGACCACTTCTGACGGCTGATTATTTCGGAATGTCGAAACCCAGGTCGCGATTGGAGGCCCCTTGCTGCTGTTGAATCGGCTGGCCCAGGAAAGGGACTCGGCGTAGTGAGAAGCTTGCGCGCGTTCGTCCCAATCCATGCCACTCGATTGGAAGAGCAGCTGGTTAGCTGGTTTCTGTTTTGCGTAAAGAGGTAGCTGAGTTGGCAGTACTGTGTAACACGGGGCCACCGGAACAAGGGATACAAGCTTCTATTTCTTTCTGCGAGCCTGGGCGCATGTTCCCTGACATTCAGCTTGGACTTTTCCAGGCCCAGTACCTCCTGTTACAAGGGGCATCCCGATGCAGTACTCTCTTGAGGCGCACATGGTGGGTGGCTGGAGTTGGTACTGGGCAATACCTAGAGAGTTGACGAGTAAGCTGGTCACAGTCGAAACCAAATAAGTCAGTGGTGGTGGAGAGATTTCACAAAGGAGGTATTTGACAGGAGGTGAGACGCAGACCCGGTACACATTCCCACCAGCCCTGCCCCGCCTCAACCTGTCCATCCTGTCCAGCCTGTCCATGGTTGATCTCCATCGGTGGCTGTGCCAAGCATCAGTCCCAAACTAGTCTTGATATAGAATCAATCGGCGCTCCAACCATCGCGGTTTGGCCCCCAGCGGGCGCAAAACACGTGCAGAGCGCTTCACCTGCAAGTCGAGCGCCCGGCGCGACGTCTTTCCTCCACAAAACACAGCGTCAATGGTCTTGAGCGGGTATCGTGTATCGCCTCTGCTTGTATGTGAATCGCTTACGAAAGGATAGCCGATGAACCTTAATTTCAGCGACCGAGCCGCGAGATCTCCACCATGAAGCTGCTCGTGTGCGTGGCGCTGGCCCTCTGGGCGCCCAGGCGTGCGTGTCCCCACCAGAGACCCTTTCCAAGACCCAAGGGTCCAACAGTTCAAGACCAAGAACTCCAAGACTTGCATGAAGATATCATGTCGCGGCACATACATAACATAACTAACGACTACTCCAGTAACAACCGCCCAAATCTGCACGCCCGAAGATGGGCGAGGGACCTACAACATCACCGGCGCCTCACAAGCGCGCTCCCTCTTCTCAGACTGCGACACGATACTCGCAGACCAAGTCTCCATCGACAACTGGGACGATGCGGTTGACGGGACATTCTCCCTCTCAGGAATAACAAACATCACCGGCACCCTCATATGCAACTACGACGCGGCGAGGACGAACATCTCGAGTCTTGAGATGCCAGACCTACAGCACCTCGGCGGGTTGCAGACGAACGCGCGCCCATTCGACAGCATCTGGTTTGACGAACTGCAAAGCGTTAGCGGGAGGATTGATATTGTTGCGCCGGGCGGCGAGCCCGGGGCCGCGGCGGATGTGACCTTTCCCAGGATGAAGGATGCCGGCGCGGTTTCTATAGAAGCCGGTTGGACTCTGTATGTGGTTGTTGCTGTTTCTCTTCTCTTCTTCTTCTTTTCATGGAGCTACCCCTGCAAACCTTGCAGCCCCATTCCGCATTCTAGCAGGATATATCATATATCTACTCCGGCTGACAACCGGGCTCTAACTAACTAACTGCCTCACAGCATCAACTTTGAATCCCTCGAGACAGTCCAGGGAGACCTCATCCTCATCGGTGCCCCAGCCGCCCCGCTGCCCGCTCTCCGATCCGCAGGGTATATCCGGATACAGGGGGAGCCGTCATTGTGCGTTCACGTCCCTGCCCCCGACCCCAAGACCTCACTCGCCCTCTCATTCTCCATCCCCTTCCCCCTTCCCCTTCACGGACAGCATCCTAGCTATGCTAGGTAGATGTGCTAACATGCCGAATCCGATACAGCATCCACCTCCCAAACCTGCAAACCGCCGGCCCGCCCAGAGGCCCCGCGTCCCTATCTACAGGCTCGGGGATCGATATCAATCAGGAGAATTCGGGGATGTCGTTGGTGATTCCGGTTCTGGCGCATGTTGTTGGGGGTTTGTCGATACGCGGGACTATCATCGGGTGCGTCTTTCTATCTTTCTTTCTGTTTTGGGATCGGGTTAAGCTTCTCCGTCCTCGAGTCGTTTCCCATCCTTTCCCTTTCCCTCTCGCCTCGTCTTCTCCGGACGCAGGAGATAAATGGATAGCTGCATGTGTAGTTTACGTTTCGCTTGGAGCAGAACACCTGCACACCCAACCCAACAGTTCCATTCCATTCCACCCCAGCCCGTTACCTGCAGCAGAGCGGTCAGTACACACGCTAAATACCGGCTAACATGACCGGAGAACAGCCTCGAGATGCCCTCCCTCGAAACGGTAAGCGGCACACTATATCTATCCGTATTAACATCCGTGGACCTCCCGCGTTTGCAGAGCGCGGGGGAGATTGAGCTCGATGGGGTGCGGAGGTTCGTTTTCCTTTTCTTTCTTTTATCTATTATACCCACTGGCATCCTCCCTTCTGTTAGATATCCTACCTTGAATCCGTCCTCGTCCAAACATCCATTTCTTCATTCATTCATTCCTTCCTTCCACCGATTGATTTATCCACCCCACCCATCTCACTAACTAAACGGCAGAACCTCCCTCCCATCCCTAAATCTAACCACAACAACACTCAACATTTCATCCCTCCCCTGCCCCTACTTCGGCGCCGGCCTGATAGACTCAACCGAGTACGAAGAGCGCTGCGCACAATACGACGGCCAGGGCCATCTAAGCACGGGCGCGAAAGCGGCCGTGGGGGTCGTCGTCCCGCTTGCCGTTCTGGGCATCTTCTTGGCGGTTTTGGTTTGGTATAAGAGGCGCGTTAGACGGGGGGAGAAGGCTACGGGTGTGGTTTTGGGGGATGTGGAGATGGTTGATTTGGCCGCTGCTCCAGGGCGGAGTCAGAGTGGGAGGGGGGATGGGGATGGGGATGGGGATATTGAGCGGGGGCGAATTCCGGTTACGCAGCCGGGGAGGATGGAGAGGGAGAGGAGTCCGACGCCGCCGCCGCCGTATGAGGCGAGCCGAGAGTGATTCTGGAGATGTTGTGAGGTTGGTGAGAGACGAGACTTGGTTGGGAGTGTTGTACATAGTAAATGTTGCGTAGCATGTTTGGAGCAAAGCTGGTGAAAGCTGGTCCAGACTGGCATTAACTACCGCCGTACAGTCTCTTAATTTGGATATACTACTACTGGATTATAACTGTGTACCGAAATCATGATTCATTACTAGCAAGGACATACTACTTCACTAGCTCGAAAACAACTCACAGTTTGCTGCGAGGACCGCCATTCTGCTTCAGATCAAACCGATCAAGATTCATCACCTTCTCCCACGCGCTGATAAAGTCATTGACAAGCTTCGCCTCGCCGTCCGACGAACCATACACCTCCGAAACTGCACGGAGCTCGGCATGGGATCCGAGAATGAGATCGACACGGGACGCCTTCCACCTTGGCTGGCCGCCCTTGCGGTCGGAGCCGATAAACACCTCGTTGCTTGTGTCGGTGGCCTTCCACTCGGTGTTCATGTCGAGCAGGTTCACGAAGAAGTCGTTGGTCAGCTGGCCTGGTCGGCTGGTGAGGACGCCCAGAGGGGAGCCATCGTAGTTTGTGTTGAGGACACGTAGTCCACCAACGAGGGTGACCATCTCCGGAGCAGAAAGCGTGAGCAGCTGCGCCTTGTCGACGAGGAAGTCCTCGGCTCGGATACGCGGCGTCGAGTGGCCGTAGCTGCGGAAACCGTCGGCGATCGGCTCCATGTTGTTGAACGAATCGACGTCCGTCTGCTCTTGAGATGCGTCGGTGCGGCCAGGAGTGAAGGGGACAACCACGTCGTGACCGGCGTCGCGGGCGGCCTTTTCAATGGCAGCAGAGCCAGCGAGGACGATCAGATCGGCAATCGAGACGCGCTTGTCGGACGACTGGGCGTCGTTGAACTGCTTCTGGATCTTTTCGATAGCGGCCAAAGATTCATGAAGCCAGGGCTGGTTGTTGACTTTCCAGTTGGCCTGTGGGTTCAGGCGGATACGGGCGCCGTTGGCACCACCACGCTTGTCGCCGCCGCGGAAGGTCGAAGCAGACGCCCAGGCAGTAGACACGAACTTGGTGTGGTCAACACCGCTGCCGAGGATTGCCTTCTTGAGCGCAGCAATGTCGTCGTTGTCGATGACGGCATGGTTGAGCTCAGGAACCGGGTCTTGCCAGATCAGCACCTCGGACGGGACCTCTGGGCCGTGGTAGAGGATGCGCGGACCCATGTCACGGTGGGTCAGCTTGAACCAGGCGCGGGCAAAGGCATCGGCGAACTGGTCGGGGTGCTCGAGGAAGCGGCGCGAGATCTTCTCATACTCTGGGTCGTAGCGGAGCGACAGATCGGTTGTAAGCATCTTGGGCGGGTGCTTGACGTTGGGGTCAAACGCGTCCGGAATGATCTTGTCGGTAGTCTTTGCGACCCACTGGTTGGCACCGGCGGGCGACTTTTCCAACTGCCACTCGTACTTGAATAGGTAGGTGAAGAAGTCGTTGTTCCACTTGGTCGGCGACTTGGTCCAAGTGACCTCGAGACCGCTGGTGGTGGTGTGCGGGCCAGAGCCAGTGTTGAAGGTGCTCTTCCAGCCAAGACCCTGCTGCTCAATTCCAGCGCCGTGAGGTTCAGTGCCGACATGGCTGTTCGGAGCGGCACCGTGAGTCTTGCCAAAGGTGTGACCACCGGCGATGAGAGCGACAGTCTCCTCGTCATTCATAGCCATGCGGCCAAATGTGATGCGGATATCCTTGGCAGCGAGGACAGGATCGGGGTTCTTGTTCGGACCTTCAGGGTTGACATAGATCAAACCCATGTGCGCGGCAGCAAGGGGGTTGTCCAGCTCCCCATTGACGTAGCGGACATCATTACCCAGCCACTCCTTCTCGCCACCCCAGAAGACCGACTCGTCCGCCTCCCAGGTATCAGGCCGACCACCGGCGAAGCCAAAGGTCTTGAAGCCCATCGACTCGAGGGCGACGTTGCCGGTGAGGATGAGCAGGTCGGACCACGAAATCTTGCTGCCGTACTTTTGCTTGATGGGCCAGAGCAGCCGACGGGCCTTGTCCAGACTGACATTATCGGGCCAGCTGTTCAGAGGGGCGAAGCGCTGCTGACCTTGACCACCACCGCCGCGACCGTCGTAGACACGGTATGTGCCGGCGCTGTGCCAGGCCATGCGGATGAAGAGACCGCCGTAGTGTCCAAAATCGGCAGGCCACCAGTCCTGCGAGTCGGTCATCAATGCCTCGAGATCGCGCTTGAGGGCAAAGTAGTCGAGGCTGGCAAAGGCAGCGGCATAGTCGAAGTCTTTGTCGTTGGGGTTTGTGACGTGGGTGTGCTGGCGGAGGATGTTGAGCTTGAGGTCGTCGGGCCACCAGTCGCGGTTGCTGGTGCCGCCGCCGCCAATGTTGGACTTTTGGCTGTTGTGCACGGGGCACTCGCTGGGGGCCATGGTGGGCGAGGATGTGAGATGGACAGAATTGATGGAATCGATGAGAGGGAGATGCAGTGGATGAAGAAGAGGCGGGAGAATGGCTGAGGAGGACAGAAGAGGGGAAGTTGCAGAAGGTGCGACGGAGTATACCCCCGCATTTATATCGCAGGGTGACCCCGCAGCTCTGCTCACCACCAGCAAGAGGGGAACGCTACATGTGACAAATTGCCTCGCCACCCATTGGTCTGGAATGAAGCCAGAAGTACTCCGGATTGCTCCCCAGCCTGGAGTGGGGCGCTGATCCAAGGCCATTGGCCAATCCGGCTCTTGCTGCGTAATGCCTCCTCACTTGACGGTGATGAGACAACTGACTAATGGATCTGGTCCAGACTTCTTGTGCAACCTGGATGACGGAGGAAGAGTGTCGATAGGTACAAGATACCTGTAGCGGTCGGCATTGACTAACGGATTTAGTCCAGATTGCTTTTGCGATACCGATGAGTAAGAATCCAGATGGGTGCAAGATGGCTATAGCGGTCGCCATTAACTAATATATCTAGTCCAGATTTCTTATGAAATGCTGATGACAGAATAGAGTCCATACAGGTACAATATTACTCCAGCGGCCGCTATCGAGTAAGGAATCCAGTCCAGACTTCTTATGTGATGCTGATGCTGATGTAAGAGTCTGGACAGGGACAGGACACCTCCGGTGGTCGAGGTGGGGCCGATAGGCTAAACAAAACATAACCGGTGGTGGGAAGCAAGGACCTGTGAAGTCCTGCCTCGGGCCAGTTTGTTGTTTTCAGGTTAGCCGCACCATGCACTGTATCGTCATCACTGCCTGCTGGCCCCTCCTAACTATATACAAGAGGGAACTGGAATGGCATGTGGGGGTTTCTGGCTGCCCGGCAAAATGTGCCAGTGAACTGACATTCTCGATTCTCAGTCAGTCGACTCAGTCGCTAGAGTAGATATGTCCAGCGAAGAGAAAAGAAAATCAACCCTGGAGTGTAGCAACTTGCAAGGCAATGACTGCACGGCAATGTAAGGAATACTGAGCACAGGATCATGGTTTAGCTGTAGTCGGACTTTTCACTCCGCAGGGATGGCACGGTGGCCATGTTTGCGTCCCAGCCTAGCTCCGCAGACTCGAAGGATGTCCTCCACCTGCCTGGAGCGCCAGCATACTTTTCCTCTACACGCGATACAACAGAATCACTAGGTGCCGGCCGCGGAGGTTGAATGGTAGGCCTCTGGTCCTGACGGGCGACCTCGCGAATCTCCTCATGCGAGATGACAGATTCAACGATATCGGTCCCTGGCGATCTCCGTAGCCTTACCCGCCGTACCTCTACCTCTAAATCATCATCCTTCTCGGCCGGTCGTTTTCTTGGCCGCTCTAGGAAGGCATATTGCAACCCCCATTTTGAGGTCAAGGCCCTTATGCATCGGCCAGGGCAAGTGGTCACAGCGATGTCCAAGTCACCAAATTCAGTACGGTCAGTCTCGCCAGAGGCGGTTCGCTGCCACTGCTCCCAGCCAATTATGGAATAGTGTTTTGAGAGACGAATAAGAGCCGGAACTTTAATAGTTAGTAACTTGAATAAGATAGAGGAACAGAGACTAACTGTTAGAAGACAATTGCCATAACCCTCTTCCTGTTTGCGGAAAGTCAGGAGCAGTGACAGAAACTAACTTGCCGTCGATGGAAATGAGGGCGGAGACAGGCTCGATAGGGTCGTCTAACAACTTGCGTAAGGCGTTGAGCTGGATTGCGATTGTGTTGGAGAGGGCGGACTGCAGTGCTGCGATTTCGCATTGAAGACGGTGAAACTGGCTGTCTGATTTTTGTTGGAAAGAGGTAAATCGGCTCTGAGAGTCCTTGGCCTCTTTCCTGAGATCCTTCAAGTCCTCGTCGACATCGTCCAAATGGTCTGATAACTCAGAGAGAGCCTCTTTGGTCGCATGCTCGAATCTTTCCACTTTGTCATCAACCTTGTCAACCTTCCCATCCACTATTTTTATATCCTCCCTCGTGGCCTTCATTTCAACCGACAGCGCGCCGTATTAGTGATACAGGTTGGTGGTATAAGCGCTGACCACGCCGACCGCAGCGTCAAGGTACGGGTTCTCATTTCTCGAGTCTCGTGGGCGTTCTGGAAGTGATATCTCGGGCACCTGGCGGGAGTTCTTTTTTGCCGCGTCTTCAAGAGCCTGGAGGGAGGCGAGGGAGTCGGATCGTACAGACGGCGCCATTTGTCCAAGGTATCGGGAAGGAGATCGGAAACAGTGGGAAAAGCTATTAGCCAACCAGCGACAACAGAAACACCTACCTCTCGAGGGTAGCTTTAATGGACGGAGCCGTCTCGCCGGGTGGAGCGAGAAGGATGTGGGACGGTGGGACGGTGGGAACGGAGGCAGACACTGCACCCGAGGAATGAACCCAGTCATGTGATCAGCACTGAGTCATCACCTCCAACCCCTCTCCAAGCGCCATCGACCATATCGGAGATCCAGCACCCGCTCTTCAGTCCCTTCCTACCAAGAGGCAGACGGCCAACTTACTTAGAGAACAACTCCAAAGCTTGGCTTAATATTGTTTTTCTCGGCCACGAAATTGCAGTGCTCGACAGGGGCTGACAGCCAGCGTAACAGCGCTCGATGGATAAGCCTAGCGGTGTCTAAAAAGAGATTATCATAAGGTTGAGAGGTGCGGCGCTCAACGAAACAACAGGCGGCGGCTAAGTCAGATCATCTCACCCTTTTTGGCCGGCCAGATCAGCAAGATCAGCGCTAACTTCCCAAGATTTCCATGAGGCTGATCTGGGTGGATTTGAGGCTATCTTGGTTTTCCTCGCGGGCGCCTTGTTGATAACAAGGGGGTAGCTTGCCATTTTTATGACTTAATGGCGTAGGAAAAGACCCAGGAATGTCATACCAATGTACTCCTGTTCGTACCTTGGCCGAAGAATGATAGAGAGATATCTAGGCCAGTCCGGCATTGGCCGCAGGTGTACGAGCGCCTTGATATACTCCCAGTGCTCCGGATACCATCCAGCATATTCCCAGTCCAGCACAGCGGTGACATCTCCACTATCATCAACGAGGATATTTCGAGGGGCCAAATCACCATGCCTAAACACAATCTCGTGCGTATCTAGCAGCGCATGCTTTGCCTAATGCCGGAGCAAATCGGGTGCAATGCGGACAATATCAGCCAAGATAAATTCATTGAATTCCTTCTCCGACTCAAACGGGCCTCCTTCGGCCGATGCGCGTTTTCCAATAATCGCTGGCCCACGTTCGACGCCGCCGATGTAGGTCCCCTTCAGGGCGCGTAGCTGCAGAACGTATGAGTGAAGCTGCTTGGCGACAGAGGTTTTCTGGGTTTGATCCAGTGTTTCCCATGCATCTTTAAGTGTCTTTCCGGGCATTAAATCCATGGTAATCGCCAGCACCTTTCCGTTTTCCTCCTGGACATCGCGGACCTTTGGAACGGGAATCGTGGTGTTCTCAGCAATGAAGCGCAGGGTGTCCACTTCGTTTCTGCCCAAGTTTGGACCCGACTTGACCACCAAAGTATCGCTGATCTTCACTACCTTGCGAGCGACCAAGGAATGGAGGACTTCGCCCTCTTCTGACCCCATTATGCCAGAGCTTTGGAGGAGCGGTAAGGAGCGGTAAGAAGCGATACCAGGCGGCGATAAAGGAAGTTGAGTACGAACGTCAAAGTATTTCAAGACACCATAGAATCGCATCCAGGAATGATTTCTTTTACAAATGACAATTCATGGGAGACACGAAGAGAGACAAAAAGATGCAAGCGCCAGCGTGTTGGTCGTGTCCACGGGACTGATCACGTGACCTGCACACCCTTCCTGATTGGGGGTCTTGTCGCTTACCCGCAAGGGTTGGATAGCTATAACCTAGACGTTAGTGTAGGTAATATACTGAGCTAGATAAACTGCTCTTATGTGTACTTCTACCTACTTTAACCTAGGTCATTCACTGGTGTTCCTAGTCTGTGAACACTCAGTTCAAAACACTAATTTTCACCCAATTACAGCGCCTCTCAAATGACTCTCTTAGTATTTCCTAGTACTAGCTACATTGTCACCTTCTACTCAGAAGAAATCTTCTCTAATCCCTCCTTCTCCAGCACAATCTCGACAGACTCTCTTTTTCCAAGCTCCCTCACCAACCTCGCCAACTTCGGGTATAACCCCATATCAAGCCTCGCGTAGCCCCGACCACCTATACATCGAATACAAGAACGGGTCCACAGCTGTACGGTCATCCCCAACAGCATACACGGCATCCTCTCTCAGTCGACTTTCAATATGTTTAAAACATCGCGCGACAATTTCCTCGCCCTTCGCCTTCATCCCTGCGTGCACGATGGGATCTTCCGAGGTCGTCCATCTCCAGGGGCGGAAGAGGTGGCCGTAGCTGGTTTTGTGCAGAGTGCTGGAGATGTAGTTCATCCATTTATAGACTCTAACTGTCTCCAGCGGTGTCTCCCCTAAAAACTTCTTGTTAGGTGAGAGTTGCGGAATGATTATGTTGACGGCTGGACTTTTGGTGATAATTTCGCCGTTAATAATAATAACGGGAACATGCATCTTAGGATTGAGCTTGTAGTAAGTAGTCTGGTGGAAATACTACTTTGGTACCTTCACTTTTAACTTGCACCAGTTTAGAGTCAAGGCCAGCTTCGTGGAGGATGTGTGGTGCGAGCGAGCAAGCCCCGGACGCGAAGAAGAACTTGATGCCAGGCATGGTTAAGCTTTAGCTATGTTCAAAATGGATGGAAGTATAGTCCCAGTTCCAATAAATGGACGGGTTATCTTTGGATTACACGTTCATTGTTAGATTTCATGGGCAATATATATAGCTGCGTTCAGCTCTGTGCTCTTAACAGGAACAGGCAAGGTACGAAGTCGAGAACCCTCGACACGACTACTGATCATACGCAAAGAGTGCATCCTGCGATCCATCAATAAAAAAGCCGAGATTGGACTAAGGAATTTGTTTGAGGTTTGGATGGCCAGTGGAGAGAGATCGGAGATTGGAACTGAAGTATCACGGAGTTTTCAAATAACACCACCGCCAAATCCAGCCTCTAACAGTCTCTGCAGACGGACATGCCGCAACTGAGGCCCTGGCTTAACATCCGGTGACTATCCAGATAGGACATCGGGTGTTCCTGAATGATTCATACAAGACCGGATCGCGATCCGCCCGGGATGCCTGATATACCGGGCCGGGGAAATGTCACCTGATGCGCTAAACCCAAGAGAGCCTAGCACCGCACAACCCCTCCCCCTCCAAAAACACCGCGTCCTCCGTCATCGAGTCGACGTCCCCCGCACCACAATTCCCCCAACAAAACAAAAACACAACACAAATCGATCAATTGCAGAATGCCTTCGCTACAGAATAGTAAACTTGCCTTTATCGGCGGCGGCAACATGGCCTCGGCGATAATCGGCGGGCTGCTATCGCAAGGCATCCCCGCGCAAAACATCACCGTCTCGGAACCGTGGGAGGTCAACCGGAACAAAATCGCCGAGCTCGGCGTGCGCACGACGACGGATAACGTCGTTGCCGGCGGCGACGCCGATATCGTGATCATCGCTGTCAAACCGCAAGTCACGAAAGCCGTCTGCGAGGAGCTCGCGGGCGCGTGGGAGGCGCGCAGTGCGCTGCCTGTTGTTGTGAGCATCGCGGCGGGGATCACGTTGGGGAGTTTGAGCGGGTGGTTGCGGGGCAAGGATGGCCGCGCGGTGCATCTTGTGCGTGTTATGCCGAATACGCCGGCGCTTGTTGGGGAGGGGGCTTCGGGGCTTTTCGCCAGTGAGGATGTTACCGAGGAGGAGAAGGAGCTTGTTAGTGCGTTGTTGGGGAGTGTGAGTAAGGCGACCGAGTGGGTGGAGCGGGAGGAGCTGATTGATGTTGTTACGGGGCTTTCCGGTTTGTTCCTCTCCCTCTTGCTAGGTTAATGACTCGTGCTGATTGTTGCAGGCTCTGGACCGGCATACTTCTTCGCCATGGTCGAGCACCTCATCGCCAGCGCCAAAGCGCTTGGTCTCCCAGAAGACCAGGCTACGCGTCTCGCCGCGCAAACGTGCCTCGGCGCCGGCAAGATGCTGACGACATCCTCTGACAGCCCGACACAGCTGCGCAAGAACGTGACCAGCCCCAACGGAACGACGCACGCTGCCCTCGAGACGTTCAACGCGCTGGGATTCGATCAGACGGTAGACAAGGCCGTCAAGGCTGCGACGGACCGCGCTGCAGAGCTGGGAAACACGCTGGGAAAACTATAGATTTCATCGTTCCCTGTATGCAATAGATGTATGTAACGCGCTCGAGACTTCAAGTTCGAGGCAGCGCCGTCGCTGGTTCAAGTTGATGGAATGCATTTGCGAAAAGTATCGCCGGTATCTCCGAGATATATGGACTCGGTCGCTCTTTCCGTTTCTGGCCAGCCTCGTACCTTCCTAATCGATGGGGATGGGTTGCTACGGAGACTGCGAAAGACATGAAAAGGCAGGAGCGATGGACCCCACCAGCTGACAAACGATCGCGGTTGCCTAAATAGTACCAGTTCTATAGATCTACAGTCCACGTCTCTATCATGACACAACACATTGAAGTAGGGAGGACAATCGCAAGAGTATCACCGCACATCAGCCTCCCCAGTCACATACTGCACACTAGCCTCGACAATCCGCATAACAACAGCAATCTCCTCCTCAGTCCGCGGCGCATAGACGAGGATATACTCCCTCGGGATAACCGGAAGTCGTCCGAGCGTCAAATTCCTAAACAGGCTCGTCCCCGCAAGCGGGAACCGCTGGCCCCAGCCGGACTCGATGACCCGTTTGCCTGTGTAGTCCAAACCAGTTAGTTCTTCGTGTACTTTCGCTCTATATTGTTGTCCCAGGAGGATTCGTTGAGAAGAGTGCGCTTACAATCTGCTGGTGCCAATGTAACATGGATAGAGTGATCGCTCGTCCCGTGGACGTGGCATATCTCGCGCTTCAGCTGTGCCGCGATGGGGGTGAGTGGGATATCGTGGCAGACGTGCGCGGCGTCGGTGTATTTCTCTAGGATCGAGGGGACGCGGTCGATGATGTGTTTATTTCGAGCGAGGAAGGCCTCGTACTCGGTCATTAATTTCTGTCTCTGTTTAGTATACTCGACCCTTGGAAAAGACATCAAAACAAAGGGACGTACATCCTTGATCTCCCGACTAGGAACCTGATCAACCTGCCTCTGCGGCACCGCAAAACTCCCTAGTCTCGGTCGTTGTCCCTCTCGCTCCGGTAAATCTTTCAGAAACCCCGTCCGCTCCCCAGAGGAAATCTTCCAATCATACATCTCCGTCCCGAACATATCCCGCCTGAACGGGTTAAAGACGAGCTTCACGCTTAGCCAGCCGAGGACATTGTACGGGGGTCCACCTGGGCCGAGGGCTAGATAGGACTGGTAGTCGCGATAGGCGGATGGTATTAAGATTGCAGTGATGGCTGCGGGGAGTGCAGCGAGGATGTAGCGTGTCTGGGGGTGCGAGAGAGCACCTGAGTGTACTCGTAGGAGCGCATCCTGTGATCTTCGGATCAGGTCCGTGAGTTGTGACATTTTGAATATGATTGATGGTGACCCTTCGGATTGAAAGAGGGTTGGCTTCTCTTATATATCTATGATGCGATTCGAATCCCGCCCCGAAAACCACCCCCATTGCGTGTGTCTGAGTGCCCGGAGTTGGGGGTTGGTGGCCTGATTTCGTTACATCATCGCCCGGGGTTGGCGGATGCAAGTTGAAACCCGCGCGGGGTTGGCATTGGATGATGGGCCAAGCATTTTTGGCAGACGCGAGGTTCCACGGCGCGCCTTATCGACCCCCAGGAATGTTCTTCGTTCCCGTTCTCCGACATGGTTGGTATTGTTGACAGGCGTCAGGGCAAGACTACGGATCGCTCCACATGCGTGATTGCATGTCAAAGGGTGGATAAAGGTGCGATAACCCAAGTGAGCCCAATGTCCGTCATCGAAAAGGACCACTTGGAAAGAAAATGCGACAGGAAATGCGACTGATCGTCCGAGAGATCCTCGGAGATAAGTACCGAAAAAAGGGGACCCAATTCGCCGAGAGACCGAACCATGACCCCGCCCATTCGAATGCTCGATGAAGGATGGAATTACATGGTCCTTACCCCGCAATTTCGGCGCCCCTCACTCAGACTCCCTGGGCTTCAAGTTATCTGGGGCTTCCGAGAATCATTCGTCTAGGAAATCAGGGCAACCCGACGCCCGCGCACGGTTGTATTACTCTGCCCAGCTGTACTGGAGGGACATGGCTGGCTGAGCTACCTAGTATATCTCAGCAGGATGCTGCAGAACAATTTCGTATTCGACCACAACGTGGCTTGCTGCGTATGGTGGCAACGAGGCGTTCGCGCAAGGACAGGGGTGGCTAGCTGAGATGGAGCATCTAGACCATCGAACGCTGCCATGGCCTACTGGCGTTCTTCAGGGCAGCTGAAGGTCACTCCTGAAAGACCGTCTGCAGAACCGTGCATAATTACATAGCTCTCCCCCCTCGCTTTCAGAATATTTATCTCGCCTTGAAAAAGTTGGGGAATCGCCACGATATCAGGATTGAAGAATCTCATCGAGTCCTTCAATCTCATCTAGCCCAGCTGGGACACAGATAGAACAGAGAGAGGGAAGAGGGACGAAAAGCACAATGCGCTTCGAAATCCACCGCGTGAACCCCGAAAGTCCCGAATTCGTCGACCTGGTCGCCTGCGAGGTAACCTCCTTCGACAACCCCTTCCAATCCATCTTCCGCTTCTTCTACCCGATCTTCGGCGGCGAATCCGAGGAGGAAAAGCGCATCGCCCTCGTGAATCTCGTCGAGCTCCAGCGGCAGTGGGCGCGCGATGATCCGGATAGTATCTGGTTGAAGGTTATTGATAAGGAGGAGCGTGACAAGATTGTTGGCGGGTTGTTGATTAAGGTGCATAGGGCGAATCCGTTTGCCAAGGTTGATGGGAAGGATGAGTCGGCGGTTTGGTATCCGCCTGGTGGACAACGGGCGTATATCGATGCGGCGCTGAGGATCTTCAATGAGCCCCGCGAGAGGTTCATGCAGAGAGCCCATCTTTGTGCGTCACATCCCTGTTTCCAGCATCCCCGCCACATGGAGAACTGTAGAGCTAATGATACCAGACTCCTACATCGGCTTCGTCCTCCCCGAGTACCGCCAACAAGGCATAGCCGACATGCTCCTGGTGGAAGAATGCCGACGCGCCGACGAGCTCGGTCTCGAGGCGTACATGGAAGCCGTGACGGCGATGGGTGTTCCGATCTTCATGCGGCATGCATTTATACCATTCAAGAAGGTTACAGTTGAGCCGCAGACAACGAATCCAGACGAGGAGTGGAACGACATGGAGAGGAAAATGCAGCCGCTGAGGTTCTGGCCGATGTGGAGGCCTCCATATGGGAGGTTTACGCCGGGCGTCACGGTTCCGCCGTGGAACGACTTTATGAGTGGGATGTTTAGTAAATTGTAGGGACGTATGCGGGGGATAAGATGTACTACGGCGGAATGAAGTCCTGGAGGAGCCATGGGAGAGGTCCACGTATGTTTCGCAAACTCGGTGCAGGTTCGCGAAGATTAAGAGTGGATATACTGTACATGTATTGCCACCTGTACATGACTACAAGCGTCTGCCGCCGGTCTGTTACTCCTTGCTTCCAATAGGATTAGAATAGCAGAGTGAATCACTTGCAGGAAAGAGTTAACTAAGCGGGACAGAATATAACTATAAAAGATACCATTGCTGCCTTCATAGCTGCCAACCAGCTCTGTAGCCACTAGAACCGGGTTATGGTCATGCGTCCATGAACCAGGGACAAAGTCAAGGGAAGACGTTTTCAAACAGCGTGATCTCGCTACCTCTGCCACCAGACACAGCGTACATCAGACCTCGACACCTGAATCCGAGATTCTTTCTGCACGACCACGATATAAGCCCGGAAAACCCACACCCACGTACTAAACGACCCCGAGCTAAGGATGAACAGGCGGAAAAGATGGAGCAGAAACACAGGACCTCTGAGGGGGAAATGGATACGCTTGAAACAGGTCCTACTGCCTGCTACGCGCTTCAAAGCCAAAGATCGTACGCTGGTTTCCCTGATTGGCGACCTACGAAAATCATGTCATGTCAGCGCTCGGCATCGAAAGGTCTTCGTTGTTGATGAACGAGAAGGGAAGAGTGAGAGGGCAAAAGGGGGGGGAGGGGGGGTCGGAGAGAGGAATACGGAAGGGAGTAAGAAAACAAACCTCCAAAAACGAATAGCGAGCGAGACTGTTTGCATTATAGGAGAAATAGCGCGGATCACTCTGCGCGATACCTAGATAGAAGAACAGGTCAGTTCATCCCTTACGCACTACACGCTAGGAGGTACCATACAGCCGTTGGAGATATCCAGGCCACCCCCGAAACTCCGCACAACCTGTACGCAGCAGAATGACGGGGCAAGGTTGGGGGTCGTGCATTCGTAGTTGGAGGACTGGCCCACGGCGACGCTGGGGGCTAGGCCGAAGGCCAGGAGTGCGATTGCTTTCAGGTGCATTTTTCGTGGAAGGGTTGAGTTTCTCTCTGTGGAGCCAAGGGAGAGGCGGATTTGATCGCGGGCTGCTTGCGAGGATATGAGCTCCTGGGGGGTTGAGCCTCTTAGATATACCTGCGAGCCTGCACTCAAGGTCGAAGAACAGGCGGGGTCAGCAGACCATCTTCTGATAACTTCCTTCGACTCAGCTGCTTATTCCTTGCAGATCCGGCTTGAGCTCGGAGTATCCGGGTTGATGGACCCGTCTACCCAACTGGATGGTACACTATGCAAGTAAGATTGATGGAGATCACTGTCGCACAGGAGAGGGGAAGCGCGGTGGAGGAGCGAATAGGTTTGCAGCATATCTGGAACCTATGCACGGCATTGACGCGCGAGCGCAAATTCCATGGGCAATGAACCTCCGTTCATGCAAACCTGTGTTGAGATCGCCCGGGGTGCTGGACACATCCACTCTACTGTCTTGTAGAGTATGCATGTCACATCTATTGAGGGGCCCTGTCATCCAGGAGGAGAGAAAGCGGGGCAGCTGAGCGAACAGGCCCGTAGCGCGTTGATGGCTTATCCGTGTTATAGACGGTAGTAGATGAATCCCAGAGGGAACCAAGGCCTGTTCATGCGTAGCGAGCTCACGGTATACTAAGTGTGATGGTCTCCGAAAAGCCTCGGATGACAGACACAGAGTTGGAGGAACTCTCCTGCTACCTCTAGCGTCTGTTGATATCGACGTTGATTCATTGGCGACACCTGCATGCAGGGACATGACCGGGATCTTCTAAGCGGCTGGCTGGGAGAAAGACTCCACTAGCAAGGTATCCAGATTAGGTAAATAATGTTGTGTAAGATCCATTACAGGGATGTTTTTTAGCAGATGCTCCGCCAACTGTCTGGTATGCTTTTGCTTGGTATGATTGTTGCACCGTGAAGGCGCATGCACAGGGGTGAATATAAGCAGTCGGAACAGGAGGCTGTGATGTGTGCTGACCTTCGCGATCCAACCCTTGCGTGGGCTACGTACATCCCCGGTGTACCGGTTCATGGAGAACCAGCCAATCTGCGTGGATAACTATATTCTGCACTGCAGAAAGGGCGAACAGTAGTGTTGATGTGGCAGAAGGCGTGGCTGGCGGACCTGACGCACCTCGCCAAACTCTATACGAGCGGAGGATGATAGTTCAGCATGCCACGTATCGTGGCGTCCAGCTACAGACTCGATAACAAGATGGCGTAGCTGACCTGAGACAACCCAGCTTCAAGGAATTTGGTAGTGGCAGCCATGTATATCAACATGTCAACTATGCCAGGTCTATCGGTTTTGTTTTATATGGGAGTTGCTCGCCGAGTTCATTTGCATAAAGCCAAACACTCCTAGCCGCCGAAGGGAGATATGCTTGCAGAGTTTGGTCGCGCAAAACACATCGCGATGCTCGGCACATTCATGGCTAGTATTGAACTTTTAGCTGGAACGCTCTTGGACTTCGGGGAACATGTTGAGGAGAAATATGCGCCAGTCGTCGAAGAGCTGAAGATATGGATAGGCGCAGACAAGACGCGGCGAAAAGACTTCGAGACAGCGATTGAGACAGCGCGGTCAAATAACACGCTAGAAATGCGCGATATCCATTGCCTGCAGGAATTTCTCCACTCCATCAATGCGCAACTCTTCTGGATTCCGAGCGAAACCGTTCGACCGAAAGATCTACTTTTCCGACTGCGCACAATGTGGTTCATGCTCGATCAGCCTTCGGTCATCAAATATCAGAACACGATCCGTCCACCGATTGGAACCGAGCAAGGCCTTGACAATGATCTCACCTGGCTCTCGGCCTGGATGGTGCGATACAATAATGAACTTGGAAAGTTCATGGACACGCCCGAATCCGCGAGCGCACTAGATACATTCAAGAAGAGCCCATCATACCATACCCAGGACTACATTGAGCCGCGTGGTGGCTGGCGCACATTTAATGAGTTCTTCGCTCGACATGTCAAGCCCGGTCGACGCCCTATTGCATCTATTGGAGATCCTTCCGTCGTCACAAGCCCTGCGGATTTTGAATTCAAGGAGATTCATCGAATCACGCCAGAATCCACTGTCGTAACGAAGGGGCTGGTGTGGCCGCTCGCGCAGATGTTTGCTGATTCACCTTATAAGGATCGCTTTGCGAATGGGGTGTGGTTGCATGGCTTCTTGGATGTGGACGATTACCACCGCGTGCATACACCCGTCGCTGGAAAGGTCCTCGAAACACGGATCATTCCGGGCCAGAATTATATGCTCGTGGAAGCAAATTCGACACGGGGTGAGCACGGGTTTACGAAGCTCTACATACCGAATAAAACGGGATACCAATTCTGCCAGTCGAGAGGCCTGGTAATACTGGATACTGGCGCGGGACTGGTTGCTATCCTTCCCGTCGGAATGGCGATTGTATCGTCTGTGGTCTTGACAGCGGAGGTTGGAGCGAATCTGCATAAGGGGGAAGAACTTGGGTACTTCCAATTTGGTGGCTCAGATGTCGTGCTTGTCTTTGAACAGACATTAGGGGTTGAGATTAGTATGGAGGGAGGACGGCATTACCGAATGGGCAGTGAGATTGGGCGGTTAAAGCTTGATGCTATCCCTACCGCGGCGACCTAAGCAGAAGTATTCAACATCCGCACTCTCAACCAAAGATTCACATACGCCAAGCCCGGTGCATCGCGCATCTCCCGCGGAGGTAAGCTGAATTTAAACAGGAAAGAGCAACCCTGGATCGCTCCTTCTCCATGGCGGTCACAATGCTGGCGCCTTGCTCATATGAAAATACTCCTCATGAGGCAGGTGCGATGGACCACTGCGATCATTCCTGCGGCGATTGGTCGTCAAGGAAGGATAACCTTCCCTGCCCATTTACTACCTTAGTAGCTGGATAACGTCGTCGCTGTGCTGTATACAGTCCTTGCGTACCCTGGAAGCATACTCTACACGCCCAATAGTTCCTTCTATACAAGCCATCTCAGGGCCACTACATACCGTAGTAACAAACCCACATCTGGCTAAGCGTAATATCCGCACTGATGAGTCGGGATCGGTACAGGAGGTTTGAGGGGGAGTGGATGCGGAGGGTGTACCGTTTAGCAGGTTTGTTTTTCTTGCAGTTCAAGGCGGTCGAGGGCTATTGTTTTGATCGCAATCGCAATCGCAATCGCGAGGAAGATGATGAGCTTTTGGGGAAGATACATTGTGATAGGTAGTGTGATATGTAGATCACTATTAATCAATACTAATCAACAACCACTACTCCGAGTCTCCGCATATCTGCAACTACCCCTTGGTCGTTGATCACTAATCTATAATCCATCCTGACTTGCCACTCCACATCAAGGATTACAGATCAATATAAAGCTACTAGGGTAGACATTCAGTTGATAGGAGGACAAGAATGATTACCAGGCTCCATTTATAGTTCTTAGCTTCTTCAAGGGGTACTTATACTTCTTACGAGTGCTCACTGCCCTTGAGTTCCTAGATTCATGTTCTACATATGAGGAGACCAATATTCTTCCTGTGATTGGGTATGGGTAGTCCTAGTAGTCACCGGTACTCCCCACCCTTTTGCTTGGTTGCGAGGTAATACAAGAATAAGAGATCATGAGATTGATACCTCCAAGACGTTGGCGCCAGGATATATATCCAAGTTTCAAATGAAACGCTCAGTCCAGGGGGTACAGGGCGATACCATCTCATGTTAAGCGCTGGCTGCCTTGAGCTGTTGCCCCACAACGTATCAAAGACACTTATAAGGCCGGAATCGTACGCGAGGTCCAGAGTCCAGACTGGCCGAGATGCATTGCCCTTCAAAAGATCCACGGAACGGAAAAGCGTCGACTCCGAGAGATGGATGCCGCATTGCCCTCCGTCTCTCGCTGGCCCACAGGGGCACCATCATTGGCCAGATGCGCCGACATAATGAGTCAGCATCAGTCAGCGGCACTGGTGCTGCAAACCACGTCGACGCCGGCGATGGACAAGGACAGACTGTCCAGAAAATCCAGTTCGCGATAGCAGGCGCGTGTGCTGAATCCCGGATTAGCGCGACCCCCGATGCACGGACGGCCAGATCGCGGCGAGCATGCACCTCGGCCATGTTCATCCACTACACCGGGCCGTCGTCGGAGAAGCAGGCTGGCGTGCGGGGCGCGATCAATGCGGTCGTGGCGGCGAATGCGAGCCTGAAGCGTCGGCGCCGCAGGCATGATGCCAAGGGGGTAGATGGGGATCGAGGGCCCGGGGACGCCGGGGATGCGCTGTCCTGGTTGAATGACCGGCCCCTAATTGTGCTCCAGGCGCAGGGGCAGGAGGGGGCTGAGGGGCCTGCGGGGGCTCGGGAGAAACTAATCATGGCTACGGGGGGTTCGAGTCAGAGCAGCTTGGGCCCGGAAACCACCCAGGAGGCCCTGGACGAGGAATTTTATTTGTGGGAGGGGACCATCCAGCGGTCTCTTGGTGATGGAGTGACCTATCCGACGCCTAAGCAGCCATATTACCCGGCGTTATTGTTTCAGCGTTAGTATTGCGAGCCCGTCATCCCTCGAGTTGCTTCTCAATTCGGGATGAAAATCCGTTTCTGACTGCATCATGCAGGCCAGAACCAATTCCTCCTCGTGGCGCACCAGTACCCCAGAACCTTCGCCCACAACCTCTACACCACATGGACGCCGATGGTCCTGTCAGACGCCTGTCTGTTCCACGCAACGCTTTTCGCCATATCCTCATTGATGGATGTCATGCAGCAGAAACGCGATAACCCCGTCACGCTGCGCCACAAGGGCGAAACAATCCACCTGATCAACAAGGCCGTCGCACAGGCGACAACGCATGGCCTGCGAGACGAGGTCATCGCAGTGACCACGTATCTAGTGTACTTCGCGGTATGTGTCCCCATGTGTTGAAACTGCGAGCACCATGCTAACTGCCCGGTAGAAACTGCTCGGCAACTTCCAAGAGGCGGAGCAGCACGACGCCGGAATCACCGCCATGCTCAACTTCAAGGGAGACGCCCCGCTCCCGCCGGATACCTACACGAGTTACTTGCTCAGACTGTATGTCCTGACCCTCAAACCCTGCTTTAGCGTCCGTACCTGCTCACCACAACCGTGGAACTAGTCGCAACGTCTGGAACAGCATCGTGTACCGGGTCGACGCACTATTCCCGTCTCAGGCAGGACCCCGAGCGACGTCAGGCTGCTACACCAGTCTCCTCGCGATCGCGATCCAGAAGCAGCTGGAGCGCCCACGGGAGCAAAGACTACCCGTCCCGCTGCTGCACTTTCTGATCGAATTCAACAACCAATGCATTGGCGCTGCAGAGCACGCCGTGCCCGATCCCACCATCCTCCAACCCCTCACCCCAGACTCAGCCGCCGACCCCTCGCCCGAAACACACCACGCCCTGCAATGCATCTCCATAACCGCCACCATCTACTGGACCGCGCTTACCCGCACCCATACCTACAACATAACAACCAACGCGACACACATCGAAAATCTCAAAGCCGCCCTCGCGCACACCGATAATCTCTTCTGGCTGCGTTTCGGGCCCGAGGTGCTGCGCTGGATCCTCATGACGGGGGCTGCGGCAGCAACGTGTTTGGCTGATCAGGCGTTCTTCATTATGCGCTCGTACATGATTACGTCGATTATCGAGCCTGGCGAGATGGATGCGTTCCTGCTTGGGGTTGATCATTTGTTGTGGGTTTTTAATCGGAGTGATGGGGAGGTGGTTGCGGAGGTCGAAGCGGAGGGAGAGGAGGGGATCCTGGATGTGGACTGGGCTGAGGGGGTTTTTCGACAGTTAATGTGACTGAATGCTTGTTCCTCAACTCCTGACCCCCCTAAGATATCATAATTTTCCTCAGTTTCGTAGGCGACAGACAGCAGGTCCAGGCCATCGAGGGCGTGATAATCATCGTCCCTCACCGGCTTCCCCGAAAACATGATTTACTGATTTATCATCCTACTCTCGGAGAAGACTAGATCCATGATAGGAAGTCATACCACCAGATTCGGCAAAGCGTACCCACTACGTAGACGGCCAGCATGACTGGGCCTGATTAGAAAATGCCCTGACCCACCAACCAACCATGTTTCCTGTAGTGTGAGAGAAGGATGGAGTCTGAGGTCGGTGTCTCTGGTCTCTCCAAGGGTGCTGACTGACATTTGCAAAGTTCTCACCCACGAACATCCAGCTTCGGAATCTGACATTCTGACTATTTTGTATGCGTGATCTGACATGTTCCACGGGTCTGAGGTGTCCCCAATGGGGGATGAATGATCAGTAAATGCAACAAGCTCGATGCGATTAGTGAGCGCGACAAGAAAAAAACATATATAAGGAGGGTACCTTGCGAGTTCTACAATCCCAGACATCAAAAGCCCCAGAAAGAAAAGACCACTGCCAGGTTTCCACGATGCGTCTCCTTCCCACCCTCCTCGCCCTCCTGGCAACATCAACCCCCCTCGCCCTGGCAAAATGCACGACCTGCCCCTGCCACGCCGAAACAAAACCCATCGCGCAAAAGAATGACCTGCAAATCTACACGTACCACGCCGCCCCCGTGCCCCTCACATACCAAAATACCACGGACCTCTCCTTCTCGCCGACAACATTCACCCTCATCGCAACAGACTCCGAAGCCGTCCTCGTCGACGCGCCCATCTCCCCCGAGCGCGGAAATGAACTTGCAGATTGGATTGAGGAGACCGTTCCGGGGCGGAAGCTTACGGCTGTGTATATCACACATGGACATGGGGATCATTTCTTTGCGATTCCGACCATTCAGACGCGCTTCCCTGGTGTGAAGATCCTTGCTACGCAGGAGGTTTATGACCATATGGAGCAGCAGATCGAGCCGGAGTTCTTTGCGAGCTTTTGGGCTGCGCTCTTCCCGGGTCTCGAAGCACCGGTGCTGGAGGATATTACGATCCTCGAGGAAACGTATCCGAGTCTATCCTTCTACCTAAACAGCAACAGCAACGGCAACAACCACCACAGCCAGCACAAAAAGCAATACGAGCTCCGCGCCGTGGAAGTGGGCGAGGGCGACACTGTCAACTCGACCGTCCTCTACGTCCCAGACCTGCACGCCGTAATCACCGGCGACGTCGTCTACGGGCACTGCTACCAGTATCTCGCCGAGAACCCGACCCCCGCACTCCGTGCGCAGTGGTTAGCCAGTATCGACAAGGTTGCCGCACTCAGACCGAAGTATGTGATCCCGTCGCATGCATTGCCTGGTGAGGAGTACGGTGTTGAGCATTTGGCCGAGACGAGGGAGTATATCCACACCTTTGAAAGCCTTTTGGAGACGACGGAGACATGGCAGGACCTTGAGGGGGAACTTGTCAAACGGTTTTCGGATCGTGAGGGGAGTTTTATTCTGAGGTATTCCTCGCAGAGCTTCTTCAATGCGGCGTTTTAGGATGCTGCTGTGGGGATGTGATCTTTTCCAATTTGGTGGTCTGTCCTTAGGTACTTGAGTGTATGTATAGTACAGTAGTGTATAACCCATAGACCCTGGTTGCTGTTTAGAACGACATTACCGTCTCATCTGTGAGCGACATTGTCAAGGGGAGGCATGATTAGAGTGATTGAAGAATTTACTGTACTTTAATTAACCCGTTTGCAGAGCTACACGTGTACAACACCTATCACTATCCAAGCTGTCCGGTTGCAAATGGAGTCTTACTCTTCCATGTCCAGCGTCTGGCAGTGTCTGTAGCCTTTCTAGAATCGCATCGTTTAGCTTTCCAGAAGCGAGATACGAACCTATGGAACCATGGGCATACGGAATCTGCAACTATGGAAGGAATCATGCTGATGAAAGCTCCAACCCTTTTTTTAACTATCTCAGCGAAGTGCTGAGCTCAATAAACATAATATCACAGGGGGGCCGAAATAACTAGACAGGTATAACTGCATGACAGATTCCTGCAGAAAAAGAAGTACCCTAAATCTGAGCCTTGAGCTAGACGAAGTTGAATATTGACCAGTTGCTGTATCAATAGAGATGTTGAGTCGGCCAACACAACCTCGTTCTCAACGAGAAACCTTGCGGTCGAGGACGCTCTCTCGCCCTCTTTCGTATTGATCTAGACTGCCAGACTTATGGCAGCCCTCGAGATTCGCTCTTCCACAATAGGTACCGCCTGCTCATAGTACTCCCCCAAGGTTATGATCCCCTATCCACGACACACCCTCCTCCAGCGCGAAACTGCATATAAGTAAATATGATTCCGCCGCCCACTGCATGATACATTTCCATGGGTCGCGAATGTCAAAACACTCCTGGGCGAGTACAGTTCGTTCGTCTAGGGGCAAGGTATGGGAAACGGGGTCAGAGACAAGGGTGTAGAGCAAGGGCAAGTATTACCGCACAAGGATGCTGACCAAAGACAGAAAAACATCTTCTTAATACATCCTCCCAGCATATCACCAGATTCGCACTCCCGCATTAGGGGGTGTAAGAGCACTAGATACAACGTAGCATCCGCGATTTCCGCACCGGACAGCTTGAATATGGCACAAAATATCTGTAAACGAGAACTAACCTCTCCATTAGAGATTCGTGAGTTGAACATGGGGTGCGGGGAAAAATCCACGAAAAGCCCGCAATGCCCGCGGGCAACCCGACTCCTGGCCCTGGATCCCGCAACAGCGGGAATTGTCCGATATGACTCAGTCAGCACTTTTCACAGAATAGTCAAACGTATACCATACCGCGCTACTGGTCCATCCAAAGGGATAAGAGCTTCCATTATAAGCCACAATGCATGGCAGTCGGCTAGCTGTTGCCGGAAACCATCTGGTCCGAGAAATGGAAAATGCCATATGCAGACGGCGGGATATTAAGGAGGGCAAAAAGAAGCAAGACGGGATATGTTATATTTTAAAGCGGCCACCTCGCAAATCTCCAAGGCCGATTATTATCCGCCATGTCTGGGAGGCTTGATGGTTGCTAACCTGTGCCAGGAAATGCTAGGAGAGACAATGGCCTTTCCACTTGAGGATGGGCCTACCTCCGCGCTGATAAGGCAGATCCATCACTAGGAGGAGCAAGGATGATATGGACCGGTTTTTCTTCTTCTTTTTGTAAAAATTACGAGTGCGGGAAATTGTTCATTCTACAGGGTGCAGAATATCAAAGTTACGCTGTTGGTCCCGTGGACCTTGGAGATACAACTTGAATGGCGCCAATGCATGTCTAGCTTTCATACCAGCACCCCAAGGTCGAACATTCACGCTGTCCTGCAAAGCCTTTCCCGCAATTATCCGCATGCTTTGTTTCCCCAAAGGTGCTCCGCAATATCCGCTGTGCTCCCCGCCTTCCCTTGCACCTGTGGACCTAATGCTAGATTGTTTATGTAGTCTAGACCTCCGTTCCTCATTTACCGCAGGGCCCGCAGGCGTATAAGTGAGAAGGGCATACCCCCTATTCTGATTGATCAGCAAATTTTATCGGTTTTGTCATCCAAGTTGATATCAAGACCACCGATTTCTGCCCCAGCATGCATATTCCCTGCCAGCCCAAAGAGACCTCAACACGATGAGTAGCACCGCCATCCATGAAAACCCATTCGAACGCATGGAGCGATCCTTCCTCAAAGCCACTGAAGACGGAACCTGGCCGGGGGCAATCGTCGCCGCGACGAACCGTCGCGGCACCTTTCGCTACGCCAAAGCCTTTGGCAAAGATACCTGCGACGGGGACGGCAATGCGCTTGAAATGAATTCCATCATGGCGATTGCATCCATGACCAAGCTCCTAACATCGATTGCCGCTCTGCAGCTCGTGGAATCCGAGCTCATCGGCCTCGATGACGACGTTTCACCGTGGATCCCGACCCTCGCAGCGCAGCCGGTCCTATCCGGCTGGGACGTTGCAGGGCGACCGCTTACCCACACGCGGAAGAATAAACTCACCTTACGGAATCTGCTCACGCATAGCAGTGGAGCTGGCTATGATATGGGCAATTCGGATCTTGCACGGTTCACCGCATACGCGGGTCGGGAAGTGAACTCGGGTGCGACGGTTGATGAGCGCTTTGGGTATCCGCTTCTCTTCGAGCCGGGCGTGGGCTGGGAGTATGGGGCAGGCATTGACTGGGTCGGCCAGGTCATTGAGCGCCGGACGGGGCAGACCTTGGAGACGTACATGCGGAAGCATATCTGGGAGCCGCTTGGGATCGAGCGCATGTCATTCTGGCCAGGCTGTATTCCAGATGCGGATGGCGAGCGCAAGCACGCAAGAATGTGCGTGCGGGATCCCGTGTCGGGGTGGCCGGTTCTTCTCGAGGGACCTTCTCTTATCGAGGGGGTTACGGAGTGTTTCGGCGGACAGGGGGTGTATGCGTCCATGGAGGACTTTTTGAAAGTCCTGCATTCGATTCTGGCCGATGATGGGAAGCTTCTCACCAGCCCGTCGACAGCGATGATGCTCCAGCCTCAGCTTTCGGAATCCAGTCGGGAGGCCCTTCAAAGACGTATCAGCATATGCGGTCCCACTCCCTCGTTCATTGGTTTATACGACAACACCAGGTTGTATGACTGGGGCCTGGGCGGGATGCTGTGCATGGAGGATGAAATTTCCGGAAGATGTAAAGGGTCGTTGTTCTGGAGTGGAAGGCCGAACCTCTTCTGGGTATGTCATTACGGGAGGAGCGGAGATCTTGTTCGGTTGCTGTGATACTAACAAGGTCGCTAGTTCATTGACAGAGAGTCGGATGTCTGTGGCGTATTGGGGACGCAGCTTCTTCCGCCCGGTGATCCCAGGGTGTCCAGGATGATTGAGCTGTTTGAAAGTTCTGTCTTCGCAGCTCGACAGGGAATACCGGGTCTCTAGACTTCATATAACTGATGCAAAATCTACATTCCTGGGAGTGGATGTGAACAACGGGTTTTTCGTTTTCCGTATAAACTCAAATACTTCTTTCGTTGCCTATACGTTGAGTAGAGCAGTCTCCTCGGTCCTCTTTACTGCGCCTTTATCTATGTCATTGGGCGTCGGGTACTTCTTCAGTCTGAGCAACATGATTCAATTCCCCGTAGATCTGACTTGCTGGTTCATAGCGACAATAGATGACCTAGTATTGATTAAATCACCCTGTCTCGCCAATCCCAGTCTATTGCATTGCTCTGGAATACATTACTAAAGTAATGGGCGGCCATTCGGCCCCCAGGGCACGACCAACCCCAGAGATCGTCACCGGGCTGTGCGAGTCTGACGCCGATCACGCTTACTCTGCAGAAGCACAGTACGAATGACGAGCTGATCGACATGTCGAGTTCATGGCTTGAGGACGGGATGCTGCGCGCACTGCCCTGCTATTTTATTTTGGGAAATGGGTCCAAATTGGGTATCATCGTGCGCTCTTGCATCATAAAAGTAACGACATGGGATGGGATGAGATATAAGCTCCTCGCATCCCATCCTATCTGTAAGAGAAAAAAAAAAAGGAAAAACCCGCCTCCAATTGCATATTTACCAGAATTAGCCCCATACCGTCGAAATCATGCGTGTTCATCTCCCCTTCCTCCCCTCCCTACTACTCACCCTTCCCCTCAGCCGCTCCACCATCGCCGAACCCTCCAGGGTTCTGAACATCAACTTCCCCGACCCCGCCGTAATCCAAACACCGCAAGGCTACTACGCCTTCGGCACGCAGTCCAACGGCGTGCGCGTCCCCATTGCGCACTCGGACGATTTCACTTCGTGGACGCTCGTCGAGGGGACGGATGCACTGCCCGAGCCGTTGCCGGAATGGGTCCGCGCGGATAATCCGCAGGTTTGGGCGCCGGATGTTGTGCAGCTTGTATGTACCCTTACCTTTCAACCCTCTAAGGGCGGCAAGCTATCCTATGCTATGCTGATGCTAACTGTGACGTTGGATAGGACGATGGATCGTTCGTAATGTACTTATCCGCAGTCGCATCCTCCTCCGGGAAACACTGCATCGGGACCGCGACATCGGCTTCAATCACGGGTCCCTTTACAGGCCAGGGCTCTCCACTTGCGTGCCACGCAGACGAAGGCGGCGCAATCGACGCCTCGGGGTTCACCGACACAGACGGCACGCGATACGTCGTGTACAAGGTCGACGGGAACAGTCTAAACGGCGATGGGACGACGCACCCTACACCCATCATGCTACAGCGCCTCACACGCGACGGGATAAAACGCGAAGGCGACGCAGTCCAAATCCTCGACCGGGACGAAGCAGACGGGCCCCTCGTCGAAGCACCAAGTCTCGTAAAAGTCGACGGAACATACTACCTATCCTTCTCATCAAACTGGTACAACAGTCTCAACTACGACGTGAGCTACGCGACTGCGGCGGCGGTTTCGGGACCGTATAGCAAGGTGCAGGCGCCCGATGCGCCGCTGCTCGTTAGTGGGGATGCCAGTGATGTTGGGCCGTTGGGGGGTCCTGGGGGTGCGGACTTTTTGGATCAGGGGCGGATCGTCTTTCATGCGTTTAATGATGGGGAGAGTATTGATAGTGGGCGGGGGGTTTGGGTTGCGGGTATCGAGGTCCGGGAAGGGAGGATTACGATTCAGTAAGATTAGTGTATCTTGGCCTAATATGGAAGGAAAAGCCCGGACGCGCTCTATTCATATAAGGAAGGAACGGTGGTCGCTCCTGCCTTCAATTCCAGATGACGTTCAAGGAAGGAGCGCACGGGACGTGGGACGTACCTTCCTGATTGAGACGAGCCTGGATGGGGAAGGCACGATGACGATGGTCGCTCCTTCCTCACGCTACCAGGTGACATCAAGGGCAAGAGTGACCCAGTCACTGAGGGCGTGCCTGCCTTCCTTGGAGAATTGCAAGCGCGGAACAAACAACCCGGGTGCTTTTCACAAATGAGATGTATATTGGGGTTTATTCTGTTATCCATGTACTGCCTCCCTGTACCTCTTCGTGTGCCCGTATCCTCTCCAACATAATCCCCCTCGCCTCCTCAACATGCCCCTCAACATCCAAATCCCAAAGCCAATGCAACCTTTCCTGCATAGCAGCCTTGATCTTCTCACCATCATCCCCAACCCCATCCAACTGTAGACATAGGAGGTATCCATTCTCCGCACTGCTCGTGACAGCCCGCTGACTACGCGGTCGACGGACGGCATCGTATGCGTCGAACGCCGTGACAACGTGCTCTGACGTGACGACATGTGGATCGCCGAGGAGCTCGGCGAGCACGAGCGCGTCTTCGATTGCCTGTCCAGCGCCAGCGCCTTGGTGTGGTGTCGAGGCGTGCGCGGCGTCGCCGAGGATTGCGACGCGGGAGCGTGTGTAGGTTGAGATGTGTGGGTGTTCGAAGATGGCCCATTGGGAGGGGTCAGGCATGTGCTATAAGACTATTAGCATTCCCTCCGCCCGTCTTTTACTCAACCTAGATATAAAAGTAGGGAACAAACCTCGACCAACCTTTGAATCTGCCATCCCATGCCCCCCAAATCCCTCCTCATATCCTCCCTCTTTGCAGTCCGAACCCACCCCTCCCCGCTCCATTCCTCTCCAACCTTTAATGGAAAAATCCCCACATTAGCCTTCTTCGCCCGCATAATCGGATACGTAATCCCATACGCCCCGTGACCAATGTACATCGTCGCGACGCGCGCGCGGTGCTCCCCAACAGCTTCAACCATCGTCTCCATGTCAAGGACGGCGCGGTACCCGTACATCCCGCTGTATCGGGGCTGTTTCTGCTGATATTCGGGTTCCGGGAGGATGTATTGCTTGACGCGCGAGTGGATGCCGTCGCAGCCGATGACGATGTCTGCTGTTGCGGTGCTGCCGTTTTCGAAGGTCATCAACATGCCATCGTGAGTGTCGCTGAGGTCGGCGAGCCTCATTCCGAATTTTGCGATATCAGATGGGATAAGTCGTACAAGCGCATCGAGAAAATCCGCACGGCGCACCGTCGTCTGTCCACTCGGTAACGCTTTCAAATCAAACAGGACCTCCCCATTCCGTGGATCTTCATCGCCCGTCGCCCAAACAACCTCGAACCACGTCTGGCGAAACTCTTCAAAGCCCGGACTATCCGCGTGCGTGGTGATAAGTTCATCGTAGATAGTTCGAATCGCCGGGTCGAGGAGGGGCATTGCGCGGTGCGCGGCTGGCCCGATTGTCAGGCCGAGCCCGATTTCTTTGAAGCTGGCCGCGGCTTCGTAGATTGTGACTGGGACGCGGCGCCGGAGGAGAGCGGCTGCTAGCGAGAGACCGCCGATGCCGCCGCCGACGATGGCGACGGTGAACTGTTTCGACATCTTGTGGTCAAGGGAGGATTTGGGGCGATGCTGGTGGTGAGGGGTAGTCGGCTTGGGAGACCCCGCTTATAACGTCTCTTGATACGAGGGGGCGGTGTTAAGCAATGCCCCGAGCGTTCGAGTGGCTTGGCCAGTGAGAAGACCGCCGGTATCGCGTACCTTTTCCACTGAGATACATAAGGCGTCGCTGAGCTTGTGCATCTACGTATTGTTGGGAGGGGTAAGGTGGGGCGGGGATCTCCGCCCATTTATGGAGAATCAAGAGGCCTCAGACGATCGAGCCAGTCAGATAGCCCCCGCGTCAGCCCCGTAGGACCCAGAAGCGGACTGTTTGATTTAAATATGGACAAGGCCCAGGTGCGATGCAACGTGCATTCTGAAGAAGGTGGTGGAGCAGGCCTCAGCGACAGCTTGGTCGGAAAAGAGCCACTCCAGCTGAGCGTATTTTCACGCCCTGTATTGCTCAAAAACTAGGCTGGTAATCATACGTCCGACTAATCTTCCTCGGAGGCTCATACGAGCCTTCCTCATGCCAGCCTGTCTCACAGCCCTCGGGGCTATCCTTCAACGTCCCTTCACAACACTCAAACTCGAAGCAGTGCGGGTATTGTCTTCGCAGCTCCGGTGTATCCTCGACACCGAAATCATTGTCTACCCAGAGATCCTCGCCGGTGGGCTCACAGTCAACTGCGAGGGAAGGATGAGTACGAGCGAATATTGTAGTAGGGGAGAATGAGAGGACTCACGGGGATGGTACGTGCACGCGTCGCTTCTATTCTCCGTCACGTCGAAATCCACCTTGCAGTTCTTGCAGAAGGCGTATCGCGGCACAAATCTCTTCGGTAGCCTTGGCCGCGCGGCTTCAGGAACTGGCAATACAATTACAGCTCCACTTGTTGGGAAATTTTCTGTTCGAGTCGCAGTTGTAATCCCCAGGTACTCAAGCTCCGAGTCCGCCGTAACCTCAGGTCCACTACCAGAGGCATCCGTCTTAGCCTCAAAGTTGTCCTCTAAATCTGTATCCTCCGCTTCTCGCTTCTTCCTCGCGTCGACGGGCAGTTCATCGGTAGCTCTTCTTTGAGCGTCCGGGGAGACTCTGCACAGCAGACGAAGGAGATCGCGGACTCGTTCTCCGGTCGATCGCTTTCAAGGGGGCGCCCACATGGTACTGGGAGACATCCATTGTACAAGCCGGGCGTGCTGTTGACAATTTGGGCTGGCGTCGTCCAGATTGTCTGCTCGCCTGGATTCTTGGTGGGGGTTTGAGCTTAGAAGAGAATTCTGGACGAATCCTCCTGTTGATGCCGCGCTCAACAGGTCAGAATAAGTATTAGGTTAAAATAAGTATTTGCTTAGTCGATAGCCTCGCTTGTTTGTTCCTCCAGGAGGAGGACATCCAATATCCATGCAAGCTTCTATCAAACCACGGGGAAGCGCCGGGAATCTGCATACGGCGATTAGTTGATATTCGTCTCTACATATCGCTATGCAGAGGCCCAAGTTGTCGCGTCGAAATCCGGTCGTAGAACAGCGATATCCAGATATCTGCAGCCGTCGCCCACGGACCCATGTATTCAGCTCATTGGCTTACTCCTGTATTCAATGAATCAGACGTTTAGTATTCTCCATTCCAGCTCCCTTCCTCTAAAGCTTCGTCCTCGCGCCCCTCCCCGGCAGGTCATGACTCTCACAGCGTTCTCTACCTCTTCGTGGGGCAACTGAGAAGCGCCCTCTACATGCCAACCAGTCACACATCCATCCGTGGGTCTAAAAATGTCATCTTGTGTTTGGAAAATGTTCATCTAGAAAAGATCTGAGCGTTTGAGACCTGTCGGCGATTGAAATGACGCATTCGGACTGTTTGTGGACGCTTCTGGGAGAGACAGGACGCGTCGGTACCCTTGACATCTGACAGGTCACATTTTGACGCGGGAGGGCAAACACATCGACCCCGCGCAGCGGATGAATCCAGCGACCAATCTCAGTCCTTGCACTTGGGCGAGGGGCTCTTAATCATTGGATTGAGATTGGTCGATAGGATAGGATATGCCTGGTCAGTGTTGCCAGCCTCCAACCGCCAGCTGCAGGGCAGCGAGCAGGTTTTGCCATTTTCATGATTAGCCAAGGGGGAAGGGGAAATCAACGATTAGGATTATTTCTGAATGGAAGGGCTCATTTGACGATGGGTAATACGTCAGCAGCCAAGATCCTCTGAATGCTCGCAAAGTGTCACGCCAGATCGATCCCCGTAACTCGGAGTGCGACAAATTCACCGAAAGGTAGAGTGAAAACCACAACTCAACATGGAAGGGCTTGACTTCTATCCCTAGAAGCGAAACCTCTGCTTCTTAAGTGATGGGGACTCTGCCTGGTGCGAGTTTGTTATGCACCCCTTCGGATTATTCTCGAAGGTACTTTGGCAACAAGGAAAAACGAAGCAATCAGGGAAATCCCGTCGCAGCTCCGGCGAGTCGATCTCAAACAGCTCATCGCCTTCAAAGATATCCTCGTACATCTCTTCGGTGGGCTCAGCATCCTCTAAGCGAATATCAGATACATAATCAGATGCAACTGGTTATTAACCGGGTTGTGCAGGGAGAAGCGGACTTACCTGGTGGTAGGTGCAACTCTTACTCGTGTTCGCCGTGACATCGAACTCCATCTCGCAATTCTCGCATGTGGCGTATCTCGATACCGCGCGTTTGAGATTCCGAGTCGCGGGGCCAGAATCTGCTTGCGGCTCATCGTCTTTTTGCGCTCCGAGTTCATCCTCTTCTTCCCTTTTCCCAGGAGTCTCGACGAGCAGCCTCTCCGTCGCTAGCCGCCGTGTCTCAGACGATATCTCGCAACAATGTCTTGAAGACACTGCGAAGAGTTGATTCGGGTACAGTGTCAATCGCAATGTCCAGCGGAGTCGCTGGGTCAATCTGGCGCTCCATAACGCGGAAGAGGTTGCGTAAAGATTGGACTGGCACTTGAGATTTGGAGAGTACCGCAGTGTATGGGGAGAGCAGGATTACGTCGATTGTCGCGAGCTTGTCGACTTTGATTGAAGCTGGACGCGTCGAGTCGCGTCGATGTGGGGATCGGCTCGGGGCGGCTCGGGCCCGCGCCAGGGATCACTGGGGCCGGGGGCTAGGCAGCCTTGTTCCATGCTCACTTCAGGAGTTCCAGGTGATGGTGGTGCGACGAGATGTGTAGGTAGACCTAACAGTGGTAGATAAATACGAGGGTAAAAAAACCAACGATAGGTGCATTCGGTAGGCCCGGCCAGCATTTCAATAGCAGGCTAAACTTGGTAGATGGTATAGTTCCAGCTCTGACGTCTCTTATTAATGCATTGCGTGAGTTACGGCTGGAGTGGAAGAGTTCCGAATATTTTGTGCTTGGTTGCAGGTAGTCGAGTGTATCTGACCCGATCTTCGTCTCTAAGCAGTACGAAAGAGGCGCCTGCTCCGTTAAAAATGCTACCTTCCCTCACACAGCAATGTCCGTGTTCAGACACAAGGTCTACTACCAATTGTAAAAATCCATCAAGCCATTACTCTACACCCCCGCTCCCGCCCCCATTCCGTTCCGATACCGTTCTCTGTGTCCTTTAAAAGGAGCAAAAGGATCTTCCCCGTCCATCCATGTCAGAAGAGGCGCGTTGGGCCCTTTACCCGACCACTGCTATAGAAAATCAGTATTAGCTTCAATAAGCACTTAGCTGGGGGATCGTGACTGACTTGCCAAAGGGTTCTCTCTTCTAGCGCAATACGCGAGCGGTCGATGATCGTTGGGCGAATCAAGGGCCTCTGGATCTCGCGCCCGGAACTGGGAACAGGAGTCGAGATGCAGCTAACACCTGTATGTGGAGGTAGGCAGCTGTACTTTACATGATATACAAGATTTCGTCCTGCTCGATTGTGGCCGATAAGAGCAAAGAGAGTCGGTGATGATCGCTAGGCATCTATAGAGTTAATCTGAATCTACACTTTGGATCAGTATATATATATCAAGGCAATACAAACAGACCCGTGGGATAGAATTTGACCAACCGGCCCACTGGAGTCTCCCAGCTCTGGGGCCACTTGCTCGGTTCGGCTATCTATATATTGTGAGGCACGATCGTCGCAGCGATATTCGCCTTGGTCAATGCACCGCTATCTTTTCGGGAAACACATCATCTTACACGCTGCCCAGGGGCCGCGTTCGCGACTGGAACGAGTTGATTGTACGACACTCTACTTGCAGCGGTTGAGGTGGGTTGGGGAACGCGTCGACGCGTGACTGTGGGGTGCGCGCCGGTGGGGCGGGTCGGCCCCGCGCACGGGCCCGTCCCAGCAAGACGGAAACGTCAGGGCCTCCCTTTCCACGAATCCATCCCCTGCTGGAACCTGGATCTCCGGCTGGTAGGCCTGTCTCCAATCGGCCCACGCTTGTCGGTTAGTCTACAGGGTGACAAGGTCCGGTCTACGAACTACGACACTACGTAGTCCTGCTGGTGTCAGGCTCGCCTTCACTTGCACTGCGGCTGAGTCTGATCCGCAGGATTCCCCGCACCTCCCCAACCCCCAACCACGACGTTTCTGTCGGATCATCGTCATCATCAAGATGGACCTGCACTTGCCATCGGAAATCTGGCTGCAGATCGGAAACCAGATAACGCAACGACGACAGCACACTCTCCGCAGCCTGACGGAAACATGCCGCTCCTTCCACGCAATCTTCACCCCGCTCTTCCTCGCCTCTCTTCGCTTCACGAAATTCCAGAGGATTTGCGCGCCAGAGTTTGTCAGGTCCGCGCCAATACGGAATCTGCGGCACGTGCGGAGGCTGAAAATTATCGCCGGATGCGGTTACGCCGAGGGGTTTGAAGCGGATGAGGAGGCGGCGCTGTACGCGCGGTTTCATCGGAATCTGATACGCTGCTTGGAAAATATGCCCAATCTTGTCTCGTTCACGTATGTTGAAACCGTTGTGAGGCTCAAATCATGCGAAACTAATCCTGCCAGGTTCGGTCTGTCAGGCCCGTGGAAGACGGGCAAGGAAGAAGGTGATGGAGTGCCCTATGTGCCTTTGTTCTCGAGCCTTCTCCGGGCTTTGCAATCGTCCTGTCCGAAGCTCCAGACGTTGGACATCTGTGTCGGTGACTTTCCGACATTGGATGGTACCAAGTGGCTGATCCATGCGTCACACTCAGATATGCATCGCCTTGTCCCGTTTGGCGGCGTCAGGTCCCTGGCTCTCGCCGGCGGGTTTATCCTTCCCGACAGTACGGATGCAATTGTCTCCACTCTGCTCGCATCCCCTAGGCTCGTCGACTTGAGCTTGGAAAATTACAGCCTACCGTTGATCAGCGTATGCACCCAATACGCCAAATCAGGCGGCACGCCACTGGGCCTCGAGCGCCTGCGATATCGAATACCGATTACATGCGACCAGGATGCCTGGCCATACTTGCATAGACTCACTGACGTTGGCAAGCTGGAATGTCTCGAACTGGAGATTGGACAAGACGGTTATCGGACCGAATCCTCGTTTGGCCGTCGCATTGCCGTGTGCCAGACACTTACAGATCCGAGTCAGTTCCGCTCGCTGCGGCGTCTCACAATAGATCGTCTAGATAACGCCGTGTTTACGGCCATCCAAACAGTGGGTCAGAGTCTAGACTTCCCACCCTTCTTCCTGAGCGAGCTCTTCGCTGAATCGTTCGACTCCCGCGGATGCGTCAAGGATGGTTTCAATTTCCATCCTGAGAAACAAAAGTACTGGCCAACCTGCTTTGTCCTGGGGGATGCTGTCCCCAGGCTGGACACGGCGGATTTCAACCACCGTCTCATGGACGAGATCAGCAATTGGGAGGCGCTGCGGCTGTTGCATCTGGGCCTGGATTTGACGACTGATAAAGTAAGTCTTCCAAATCTCAGCCCCTCTGAAGGATGGTGTACGTCCGCTTGCGCTCCGTCGCTTTGCTAAGACAAATCCCCCAAGACACTCCTTATCAACGTCATCGACTCGCTAAACACGAACCTTCGCGAACTATATATCACCAACGAGGACACACCGCAGGGCAGGGATCCCTTCGGCGGCGACTCGGAGTACGGAGAGCTGGACTATGCGGCGCGGTTATGCGCCAACTCCAGGATAGCATATCTGGTCGTCAATAACTTTTACTTTCGGGTTGTCCGCGAGGTCGGCAGGGATGCTCGTGTGGAGTACGTTGATCTGTACTCGTCGGAGGCTGAGGAAGCCGAGATTTTCATGATGTATCGGGAGAGGATGGAGATTTGAGGGAACTTTGAGAATGGAGACGGAGGGAGTATCAAGGCGTGCCCTCAACTGGTTTGGGAAGGAAGGTGCGATCCATGCCACATGGAAAGGGGCCGCACCTGCCGATCTGCGCTTCGGTCCAGCTCTTTGTTGAGCCAAGTTGTGCTCTGTCAATCATAACGGTCCCTTTCGCTTCTCGATTGTTTGCTGACGCTGAGCTCTGAGCGAGCCAGTCGGACATTTTGAGGAGCCAACCTCAATCACCCATTCCATGAAAGACTGAAAGAAAAGATCAATCCCTCCGCTCCTTCCAATCTCTCTCTCCTCGAGATGCCCACCGCCCCTGGTATCAAAAACAGACAACCCACCCAAAACAGCTCGAACTCGCGAGCCCATTCCCAACCAAGTAGTCATCGCGCCCCTCCCTCCCAGGAACCCAATCCAAGACCCAGACTCTCACACCAAGACGCCCAGACCGCATGCGGGCCTGCGGCTGAGTTGTCACGAGCCAAGCGAGGGGCCAGAATGAGGAGCCGCAGCTTGATTCGGTCTTGGACACTTGGGGCCTTCGAATCTTCGAGGGACTCGTCCTTCACGTGCGGTGGGATCATCCCTGAGGAGTCGGGCCTCGTGTGTGACTGGGTCGCGATACGAAGATTGGCGGCGGATACGAGGGGTCAGGCCATGCGGCTGGACGAGTCTGCGCCGGGGAACCCACACCTCATTTTAGGATACGAGCCGCATGCTTAAACTTGGTGAAGAGGTGAAGAGGTGGAAATTCGAAAGGGGGTGAAGCGGTGATGGATCAGGATCAGGGGGTATAAATGTGGTTTTGCTTTCGCCTTTGAGGAACGCCTTTTTTCTGCAGATCCATTCTCGTCTCTCCTTTCGAATTGTCTTCTCAAGTCCCTTCCGTCTCTTCGAGTCTTTGCTTCTTCTTCTTGTCTTCATCTCACAAAGTTTAATCTATCACAATGGCCGCTCCTCATGATGCTCCCGCAGCAGCGGCGCCCGGCCGCAACTGGACGCACTCGTTCTGGGAGTTCTGGACTCCCATCGACACCTGTACATATTCCCCGCCAAATACCTCACTGTGCCCAAATTGTATGCTAACAAGCCTAGGCCTGATGGGCTGGTGCTGCCCCTGCATCCTCTTCGGCAAGACTCAATCCCGCCTCGAAGACCCCAGCTTGACAAACTACAGCCCTATAAACGATAACGTGCGTCCCCTTCGCCCCCTCCCCTCTCCCCTTCCCACTCACAAAAATCCACTAACCCTTCCTTTCTACATGTCCAGTGCCTAATCTGGTGCGGCCTAAACTGCTGCGGCGCCAGCTTCCTAATCCGGACGAAAAAGCGCGACGACCTGCGAAAGCGCTACAACATCACGGAAACACATCTCGAGCGCGTGCTCAAGATGGAGCCCGGAAGTATCAAGGCGAAGCACGGGGTTGAGGGGAGCATGGTTGAGGATTGCCTGGGGTCGTTCTTCTGCCCGTGTTGTGGTGTTGTGCAGGAGGAGAAGGAGGTTGTCAGATTGCTACAGGAGGGGGCGCAGGTTGCTGAGGGGTATCGGAAGACGGATGGGATGGCGTATCCTTGATTTGGGGTTTGGATTAAGAGTACCTTGGGTCATGGTTGCCCATTTATTTATTTATTTTTGTGATACCTCCTTCATTCTAATTGTTGTTGCTCTTTGCGTTTCGTGTTCTTGATCATAGTGGGATCTAATCCATGTGAGACGTGCGGTGGGCTTTGAGACTCGGGTCACCGGAGTTGTTGGCGAGTCGCTAGACAGGATTTCATCCATGTGGATACTATGCGACATCTGCTCTGATCATGACCGGCGAGCGATGTTGCGGCTCCTCGTAAAGGTCATGTGCTCCATCACAGGTCAGGTAAAAGGAATCCTCAGGCCAGAGCAGGAATAAGGATATATTGGTATATATACTCTAGTAATAAAGCCTATTCACAGAAGCGCCAACGTTTGACATTGGCAATCGCCCAGCTTTGTCTAAACCACAGTCGCAGTTGTGTTCACAACCTCGAAGAACGGCCAGTTGGAAGCCTAGTCATATCATCAGCACAATCATCCCAAGCCAATAGCATTATTCAACAAACGAGACACGGAAGGAAAAGGGAAAGGGAAACATACACCAACAAGCGCCGCATGCGCAACACCGACAAGAGCAGATCCCGTAGCCAGATCCGCGGGGATAGTCACAGTAAAGTTCTCATACGGAAGACCGTTCGACTCGTGGAAGTCAGGTGTGAAAGGGCCATTGTACAGGACCGTGCCGAGGGTCGATTCGGCCGGGAGGCAGCGGCCGCCGTTACAGGGCTGGATTCCGATGGCGACAGCGATTTCCCGGGAGCCCGTCAGGGAGTTCTTTATTCATTAATAACAGTGTGAGAGGAGGGTGAGAGGGTGTTATGGGAGACGTACAGGACGAGTTACTTGGATTATGGCTTCGCTGCCGGCTTCGAGGGTGGAACCTTCGGGGAGGTTGACAAAGACGTTCTGGGCGAGCGCGGTGGCTGCGAGGGTGGTGAGGATGGCAAAAGTCTTCATTTTGAGTAGACTGACGAAGAAAACGAGTGGAAAGTCGAAGCTGTTGATTAGATGGATGGAGGAGGAGAATATCGAGTCAACATCTGCAGCGAAACTGCCGTTTTATACCCCAGGCCACGGTGAGGCCAAATAGTGAGACATGCGTACGCTGTGATCTCACGAGAGACGGGGTCATTCGCCGCCGATCTCACCCCCATGGGTTCCACGCTGCGATCCTGCACTGCTCGCCCAATGAGCGGCTGCACCGGCACCTGGAGAGGATGCTAGCGGTGACGATCACCCATGGCTTTCTTCAGCCATTCGCCTTGACTTTTTGCGAGGGATGACATGGCTGAGACATGTCTAATGCTTTGTAGCCAGTCGGCGTATCAATTTGTGAGGCTGCAATTGCCAAAGTTGCACACGGCGCCATCGGGATGGTGAGACTCGACGTTCTTTAGATAGTATCACATATAGGAAATGATGAGGAATTCGACCTGAGCTTGCAGGATCCGATCTGACGCTGCGAGTTTCGTCATCTCTTGTTCTGTCTTGGCTACATCGCCGCTTCGGGTCCGTCGGCAATGGACACCGAGTATTCATCATCAGAAGGGACAAATATCCTCCGAATATCCACAGATCGATAAAATGCCGCATGCTCGCTGGATAGCCTAGGCGGAAGACACCTCCATAGCCGCAATCCTATCGCTTTTGGAATTTCCTTCCACTATTATATACAAAAAACAGACCGTTTGATCGATAAGGCCCCCCACACCGTCACCACCATCAGTCCGTTGTTGAGCGCAGTGTTTGTTGCACTTGACTCACATCTGCCTCGCGCCATATAACACGCTCATTTGAAGCACCGGGCCCGCGGGTAAGCGCCGCGACAATCACCCAACCACTCGGGCAAGCAGGCAGCGAAATTCATCGACAAGACAAGGCGCCCACTCAGGAGCCGAACGGGGTCACCCACCACAGTTTCTTCTCTATCTCGAGCTCAGGCTCATATTCGCGGCCGAATGTGCGCCACCATATAGAAGTCATGATGCCAGGGCTGCCCGCGCCGCTGCCGTACATAGCCTTCGTGAATTCCCAATACTCAGGTCGGAAGCCAGCAGATTCCCAGTCCACAATAGCGCTCAGTCGCCCATTTTCAACGAGAATGTTTGTGGGGTGCAAGTCAGAGTGGGTGAAATAAAATTTCGAATGTTCACGTGGTGTGAACTCTTTCCATTTAGCAACCTTGGCGAATGAGCCACCTAGATGGTAGGCAAGGTGGTCGTTGAAGTCGGCTTCTTTTTTGAATGGGCCTCCCCGACCACTGTCTGGAAGGCGATGGTCTACTATCCGGCCCCCCAACGCATCGCAGATCAAGTATGGCGTAGTGTTGGGGATCCTGCGGAGCTGAGCAATGTAGTCTCGCATATCATCAGCGAAGCGGTCTCGCTCTGCATAGGACATCAGGTGGCATATGTCCTCAACTGGCACTCCAGGGGCGCGCGTCATCAGAAGATGTGGGACACCATCATGCTCCCATGTGTCAATTAACCTGGGTGCTGGTATGGTGGTGTAGTTCTCTATAAGCTTTAGAACATGCGCCTCGTTCTTTGGAGCCCTCGTGCATCGTTTCACATATAAACCAAAAGGCAGCCGCTGAGCCCAGACATGTGCTTCAAGCGGATACATCTTGCGCCCGAGCTTTCCTAGAAGTGTGTAGCATAGTACTCTCAAACGCTGCGGCAGGCATAGCCATAGTGACTTGAAGAAGTGTGAAACAGGCGAGGGGAGAGAAACGCCTAGAAACAGGTCAGCTAACATTATCACAAACCAGATGAACTGTTCTCACCCCATCGTGGACGCGGCCATCCACGATTGACTTGATCCTGGATATAGAATAGATGCAACGCAGCCGCGAACCGGTGATGTATGTTGATCAAACGGTTGCTAGGGAGGCAGAGCCCCTTAGGGTCGGAAGTTAAGAGCTCGAACAGGTGAAGCAAGCCCTGATACGGAGTACCATCCCCTAATAACAGGCCATGTGGTTGCCCCGGGTGTTGTTTACACATGCCACACTGCGAGGTTTCCGTCAGTGATATATCCTTGGCCAGTGAGATCCAATCATACCTTCTCACGAAGTCCGTCTCCACAGCCGGGCATAGGGCGATGAAGTATCTTAGACTGTGTACGTATATGCACAAGCCCCGCCCGAAAGGCTCGATGTATACTGGGGGACAGCAACAGCACATTTTCGAGAGATGGAGAGGGATCTTTGGATTTGCTGTTAGAGATATCTCTGAGACAATCAATAGAAGCGCAAGACAAGAACGCCTCTAACAAGTCAGGCAAGGATCTCTACTCTCTGGTCAGAACATGGTCAAGTAAGCCGCAGCTGAATGGAACTCACATGTTCAGCAAGCTCCAGATCGCGATACAACGACGGCGGGATAATGTAGGCGGGCTCTATACTAGAGCCCGGTGCATGTCTTGGGAACATTCTAAGTGTAAAGTCCTCGCCGTCTCTTTGCAGAGCAAGACGATGAAGTTGAGGTGGAATCGGGTCGAACGCGTTTACTGGCATCATCAGCCAGCGTGAAACAACGACAGGATTCAAAGAATTTACTTCGGCTTACAAGGCTTCTCCATTCTTTCATGAACTGGCGCAACGAGGTTTCCACACTGTCTACTGACGCCTGTATCCTTGACAAGAGGTACTAGCTGCTGCTGCTGGCTCGTCGGCCAATTCAACAAAATGCTCGAGGATCAAATGTTCGGTTGGCGAAAGGTCAGAGGCACGGATGCGTTCCAGCGCCGCCTCAACGCTCGCCATCATCCAAAATAATGAGACAATTAGCAGCAGCGGCAATAGAGGCATTTCTTATCTCTGTGGTGACTGTCACGGATGTTGTGTTGTCGCTGAGCGCCCGGGGCAGGTCAAAGGGGCGCTCGCTGGTCACACGGCCCTCCTGGCTTCGGATCATCAATCTTCCGGTTGTTTGAGCGCATATCAGCCTCAGGCTGTTGATTGGCTGGCCGCGCACGGTGATAACACAAGTTGGAAGCATGCAAGAGATGCGGCGCAGCTGCTCGAGGGATGTACTTATGCATGGCCAGGGACCGGAATTTGGCGCCGCACGTCACTTTTTCCCCTCCTTACCCCGCGGCATAACACCCGTCTTGACTACAACCCCAGGATATTGGTCTCTTCGCTCAGCGTTTCCTTCGCTCATCGTGAGAAACACGCCGCCATGGACTCAGGCAGGGCCATAAACTCGGACAGGGCACCTATTGACTTCGACGTCAACGGTCTTTACATTCTCGTGTCCGATATTGGCTCCAGCACCCAGTTCTACTGGGGGTTCTACCTTGCGCTAAGCAAGACGCAGGTAGGGTGTACCACATGGTCAACAACGCCGACACCAACTACAAGTGGCAATACAAGGCCAAGACTTCGTACGGAGTCCCAGGATCTCTGCTATTGATTTTTGCGCTCAAGATTGGGGTCATGGACCCAGGTCTCCACCCGCCTCTCGAGGCCAGACTCGACCCTGTCTCTGCCGAGCCCCCCGTTACGTGCCGCATCTGGCTTCTGAGGGCCTTGGAAGATCTGGACGACGAAGGCTACATCAAACTTATCGGCACCCCTCTCGACATTCAGGCCGAGGCAGAGGAGACTGCCATGATCAACAAGATTGCCAATCACAGAGACGCGAAGAAAAGTGCCCTCAGTTCTGCTTAGGCTAGTAAGTACAGCGCCCTCCCTACCTTCTTCCTAGTGTAAGGGAGGGCAGTGTTAACTAAGCCGCCCTTCAGGAACTGTTCCGACAAGCCGGCCGGTTTGGTAAATCCTACTCCCTCGAAGCCCGACGCCCCGAACCGATGTTGTGACACCAGTCTCCCAACGTTAAGAACGAGATGCGGGCTTTCGGTGCTCGCCGCAAATTTAACGATGGATTACTATACTTGGCAGAGGCAGGGTCATAATTGGTTATCGTTTGACGGAATCTACGGTCTACATATGGAGAAGTCGGACTTGCGCGGTGTGTTATTCGAAACTTCTAGTTGTGAAATACCCAACGTCTAGATCTCCATAATTGAATTTAACCCACGCACCATCCCTCGACTCTCGCCGCTCGCCGCTCATCGCTGTCCATGTGCTTTGTTGCTCCTGTGGGAGTGCTGTTCCAGAAAGATCTTCCCTAGCGGCCACTGGGGAATAAAGGCGAGTCACTCCCGGACGACTCCTGAGGCGCATGCTTCCCTCTCGCAACCCCCCTCTCCTCCAACTCATTTTCCTCAAGATACTTCACCTTGACCCTCCGAAAGCAAATCCCCAACGTCACCTTCGCCAAAACCTTCTGAGCCAACGTCCTCTGATCTTCCACCTCAATCCCCTCAACCTCCGTCCTCCCATCCTTGCTCAGATAAACCAGATAGGTCTTTGGCAGAAACCGGCCCGGGCTCCATACATTCCACAGCGCCGAGTTCAGGAACATGAGCGTTGCCTCGAAGACGTAGAAGAACCACTCGTACCGCAATACCGGAGTCAGTCCACGGAGTACCTCCATGTCATTGATATCAACAGTCGTAGACCCCATATGCTCGACGAGTCGATAGATACACCGGATGAAGATAAGACCCATACTCGCGTACAGCGTGCGTAGCGGAACGAGCACAGCCCGAGCTGTAACCCCGTTCTTCGCGCAGCGGTAGTGGAATACTCCCGCCAGGAGGATGAATATGATTATCACCGCGAGTTGCAGCGCCAGCGCGGCGATCGTCAGGTGGCTTCCGAGATCTTGGGTTGTGGGTGAGCCTGAGGGGTTTGAGGCGAGGGAGACGCCGAGGGCGTTGAGGGTTTCGACGAGGAGCATGAGGGCGCCGAAGGTTGAGAGGACGCGGGAGGCTGGGAGGGGGGAGTTATGCGGGGCGTAGTAGAAGAGGCGGCCGAGGATGTGGTAGTTTGCTAGTTCGAGGAGGGGACTGCATTATCATGTATGGTTAGATCGGTAAGAGCGAAGAGGGTAGGGAGATAATGTGGCTGGCGTACGGGCAAATGTAGATGAAGACTTGACTCAGGACGAAGACGATCAGGATGCTCTTGTCTTCTTCTTCGTAGAGGTAGTTGAAGGAGCCGTATTCGCGGAGTGCGTAGCCGAGTGTGAAGAGGAGACCACAGGCTGGGTGAAGCCAGAGGAGTCGAAAGCATTTATATATACTGTTCATAAAACTGTTAGGGAGACTCTCGGATGGTCCTAATGGTGTACACATACTAGCATTGCCATAGATGCCCGGCAGTGGACAGTCCGTATAAGACGGCGAACACGGCAGGTGCTACCTGGTTTGGAGCATAAACGTAGAGGCTCCATAGGACTTGGAATGTCAGCGGAGGCTAAATCCGTGTGGAAATTAATGCCATACCCGGCTCTCCGTTCGCCATGGTGCACACTGAGCGATTTTGATGCTAGTATCAGTGGTGCAAGTTGGATGAAATAATGTACCGTCAAGGAGCAGCAGGCTCACTATATATATGTCATTGTCGTTGGCCTGAAGACAACAGGCATCAACACAAGGAAATCTCTCTAGACCTCCTTACGAGTGCCGAGCCAACAAGCCCCATAATAAATACAAATAGAAAGCTGCCAAAAGATCTTGATCTGAATTCCATCTTGACGCCAGGCCGGATGCTTCAAACACGCGTGTCAGACTGCCTAAAAAGAACCAATCAGCACTGAGTGCTTGGAGTAAAGTGCTCGGGCCAAGCCGAACACGCGTGTTAGCTAAGCAGCCCGGTTCTCGAGTGGAGATAAATCCGGGCGGAGGATTGGGGCTGAGGTTCGCCAAGATTTATATCCCGGGTTGATGGGAAAAGGCGGTGCTCCTTTATTGCTGCTGAATGTGCGCCCAAGTTAACAATGAGATAATGTACAGAAGCAGAACAAAGCTGCCCTAAGCTGCAGAATTATGTATAGGTAACGAAAAGGTATCGGCAGAACAGAAATTTCCTGGCAAAACAAAACAGTGAACCAGATTTGTTCATGATGGTTGCCCGTCCCTCCTCGTTTGCTCTATGACCGAATTCAGAGCGGCCCGCTGCTCCAAATTGCCTCTGACCAGACCAACCGTCCCCATCATGATCGTTTCACAAGAGCGTATCAGTTCGTTAACTGCAGTCTGCGTCGGGACCGGTAAACTCTCTACATCAGCCATCAACCCTTTGAGCATCGAGACCTGATGCTCCAGCTGCCGGAACCGAAACGCCGATTCGGACTCCAGATTACCCCTCACGCCAGGCATTGTTGGCACGGGCACGGGCATGGGAATATGAGGCATAGGAGGAGGCATAGGAGGAGGCACAGGAGGAGGAGCCATGGGAAAAGGGTAGGCCGGTTGACCCGCCGAGCCGGTAGCGATTCTCTGGACCGTCGAGTTCGGTAAGATCGAAGGTCCCTCCGTTCCTAAAAGTGTACCCTGGAAATTCGCTCGCCGCTGTGGCTTTGGGAAGACGGTCCTCAGCTCCGGCCGCCGGTTGAATAAAGCGGTAACCCATTGCTCGCCAAATGTGATCTCCTCCTCGGGCGGGTCTTTCCTCCGCAGCATAATCGTCTTCGTCATCTCCATAATGTCCCTCCGCGACGGGCGCGCAGTCTCTTGAGCGGTGGTAATGACCCATTCGACGAGCTCATTTTCTTCCTCCAGGTTGAGTTTGTTGCCATGCGACCGGCAGTCGGCTTTACTGACGACGCCGTGCAATCTGTTGTAGAGAGTGTTGTAGGGAACAGCAAATTGGCGGGCGGCGCCACGTATTGATTTGACCCTTTTCTCGTGGACGGCCCGGACGGCCTCAACAATTCGGGTTTCCTGGTTCGGATCCCGTGGTGTTGGCGGCATGCTGATGGTGGCTGTGATTTTGTTGACGACGCATGGTGGTGAACGGCGCGAGGTGGAATACGATCACGGATGGCTGCCGGGTCAGAGGCCACATGCCAAGACGGGAGATGGCACGTGACTCCAACTCTGCTCTCAAATACGCGTGTTACCTAATCCTTCCTTCCTCCGTCAACACCACGGCCTTGAATTTCCAAATTCACTTATTTTCCGTCAAAAGTTGCTTTTCCCAGTGGCTCGACGTAATACGCGTGTCTCCTTAGCCCAAGATCTTAGTATGACTGGGTCGTCATTGCTATGCTCCGTCGCAGCCACAAGAAATCCCGTGGAGGGTGTGTCCAGTGGTTGGTCCCCAGTTTCTCCACAACTCGCCACTACTAACACCGTATAGTAAACAGCGACACGTCAAGGTAATCAAGATTGTCTACTCCTATTTGCTTTCCTATTAACAGTGCGGTAGTGCGATGAACGCCGTCCAACATGCCTCCTCTGTAGCATGTCCAACCGGGACTGCAGTTTCGCATCCGAAGCCAACGCCTCTCCACAAACATCAAGCCCGGCAACACCGGCCGAAACCAGCCATCCTTCCTCCTCAGAGAATGTCCCGGAAGAGATCAACCTCAAGCACATGGAGCTCCTCATCCACCTAACCACAACCAATGAAATGTTCAACCTCGGCGATGACATCGGCCCGTATCCCACGGGGATTGCCTTCGCTTTAAAGCGAGGTCTCCATTCGCCGTACCTACTATACGCGTCTCTTGCCTTCTCCGCCCGACACCTGGCATACCTCGATATCGAGCGCTCGGCAGAATTCATGCATCAAGCGGTGACGCTGCAAACTCGAGCCCTCGCGCTATTCAACGTGGATCAAATTCAAGTCGACAAGTCGAATTGTGTCGCTATCTTACTCTTTTCGGCGGTGGTCGGACATCATCTTCTCGCTGATACCCTCATGGAACGGGGGTATAATGGGCTGCCTGGGTTTTTGGCGCGGTATGTGCATTGCGCGCGAACACACCGTGGTCTATACAGCATCATGATGACGGCAAAGCCGCTGCTGATGGAGACCGAACTCGAGCCGGTGCTGTCGCGAAGTATCAACTTCACTTCGCAGGAACCGAAAGGTACGCATTGCCAAACATTCCGCGACAGGATTATCCGAACGTATAGCACCACTGAGGAGAGAGAGGCCTGCCTTCGCGCAATGAAATACGTGCAGTTGGGCTTCGATGCGCTCTCCTACTCATACGAACATCACAGCATGCGGTACCAGATGCTGTTTTTATGGAGTGTGCTCGTCCCACCAGAGTACATAGACATGCTTACCGCGAAGCAGCCTTTTGCTCTTGTCGTTCTCGCGTATTACGCACTCCTGTTGCACCATGGTCGTCACATGTGGCAGGTCGGAGAAGCAGGCGCGTACCTGTTTGGGATGATCGAGGGGTATTTGGGGTCGCCTTTCGTGGACTGGCTGCAGTATCCGAGGATTGGCATCCGTGGCTCTTGGCACTGATCCCTCGCTCTCTCCCTGCACCAGAATGGCTGACGCATTGTGTGAATCGGATACCGGATAGCCTATCCAATTTTCTGTTGTCTCCAACTCGGGCTCCAGATACGGTTAGTCGCAGCCATCATATCCTTGCCCTGATCCACTTTGGGCCGTGTGGAGTGACGACATGGTGACTAATCCAGGCACCAGTGCAGTGAACACAGCCTCAAGCAAAATATATCAGCCTTTGTGAACGTTGAGCATTTACTCCCAACATCACCCTTGATACTCCCCACACCCCTAATTCCAATTTTGGCTTTCAACCTTAAAAATGAGCTTCAAAATCGAACTCGCGGTCCCTAGCGACGTTGCGCGTATAACCGAAGTCTATTTCTCCGCATTCAAGAACGAGCTCAGCAACCGCATCATGCCCCGCACCGACGACGTGCGCGAATTCCAAGTCGCGCGATTCCAAAAACTGGCCGAGACCACACCCACAGATAGCAAGACGCACTTCCTGAAGATTGTCGGGAGCCAATCTGAATCGGACCAGGCTCCCGTCATTGCGGGGTTCGCGATCTGGCGCTTCTTCGACGGCGATAGCAACTCCGACGAGAAGGACGCCAAGAGCACCGTGCAGTGGCCAGCAAGTAGTGACGCAGAGCTGTGTAACTCGTTCTTCGGGCACGTTGCTCAGGAGAGGAAGAATGCGATTGGGGACCAGCCTCATTACTGTTTGTTCTCTTGTTTCCTTTACAAAAAAGTTCTGAAATCGTCTCTAACGTTTCCAGACCTCGACATGCTCGCCGTTGACCCTGCCTTTGGTCGCCGCGGCCTCGGCGGACGACTGCTAAAATGGGGCCTTGATCGCGCTGACGGCGAGCGAGTCATCACATTCATTTCGTCGTCGCCGACAGGGCGGGGATTGTACGAGAAGCATGGGTGCAGGGCGGTGAATAATTACCAGGTTATTCCGGGATATCGGGAGACGTCGATGGTGAGGCCTGTTCATGGTCTTTCGAGGCGTTAGATAAGACTCAGCTTTTTTGAAGCATGCAACTTTTGAAGAGGCTGGGGATGCTAGCATAGCAGGACATAAAACTGGAAGGCGCTGCTGGGGGCTCTTTTCGCCATCGTCCAGCGCACCGGCCTTGTCCATGGTGAGATGTTGGTGCTGAATTCGGAAGGCGCGAAGTAGCAAGAGGCAGGCGCGACCCAAAGTGTTTCGGTCGCGTTTTCTTTATTTGTTGCTTGCTCGCCGCGCCTTCCTAAGGTAGTACAGAATTCCATATGTAGATGAAATACTATAGTATCTTCACGCAATTGTGAAGAGAAGCATCATTATCACTCTACTCTGTATAAGCTGACCACGTCGAAAAGCCCTACAAAGCCCGTATACAATAAGCCGCTTAGCTATAACACCACTAAGAGCGGAACACTTCCTGGCGCATCTTACATCAAACCAGGTCTACCTACGTACAATCTATGCTAAGCCATGATGATTATCTCTCCTTGTCCCGTCACCGTGCCTCAATCTCATATCGGGGACAGGGACAGCAGACCGAAAAGGAGGGCAGGGGAAACGGTTGTGAAATACATTTAAACTCGAGAACGATGGAGTATGGGCCTCACCATCAGTGGCCTGCTACGGAGCATTGCCGTGTGTAGGGAGAGGGAGACATAGGCAAGAAAAGCGGTATCAGATGTTGCATCGTCAAGGCGCGTGTATGCATTAGGTATGCTTGGAGGGCAATTTTGCGCAATACAGATATGTGTTAGTCATAGCACGTTTGAAACGTAATATCATTCTCATATGTTGTCAAACCAGGCTGGAAAACTCGCAACAATAGGACGCTTTTGTTCCCTTTCAAGATGTTTACCAAAACAAATACAAAATGTTCCATCATCAGGAGCTGCGATCAGAATAATTCAGACAATTATGCGGTGGCGAATGAAGCTTCATCCCATCCGTAAATCCTCTTCAGACGGTTGGCAAAGTAAATCAACTTGTACCCCTCAATGCGTGAATGGTGAGGACGATGAATCGTAAAAGCCCTGGGAGGCGAGAAATCCTTCGGCGGCTCAAACGTGAAGATAGAACCGAATCGAGGAATCACGGAGAATTTCAGGTCCGTCATGGCTGATTGGAACGCTGCCCAGGTGACCGAACCTTGCGCTTCTGCCTTTGAAAAAAGGGTGGAGAAAACGTCGAATGTGGCCTGCTTTACCTTGTGCACGGGGATCGGGTCTGAGCTTTCTGTCCCTATGGGCGCCGCTTCTGTCGGGACGATGCTGTAGATGGAAGAGTGTGCGGGCCGGGTTTTGGCTTTTTCACGGCGTTGCTCGACAATGAATGCAGTGCTCTGTGGCTGTGTGATTGACAGCTTTGCATCGAGCTCCTTTTCGAGGGCTTGTTCGGCCTCTGTGCTCTGGACCTGGACGGAGGTCATGGCCTCTTCGGCGAGGCCCTCGTAAAGGAGCCCTAAGCCAACGCCCGCCTTTTCCACTATAAAGTTGTCCAAGGCGACAAGGGCTTCCCTCGCAACGCCAGGTTCGAGCAAGTTATCGATCGGAGCTACATATTCGCTCAAGTCGACGTCGTCCGAAAACTCGTCGACCTCACTGACAAGTGCCTTGATCTTGGGAAGGTATGCCTGGCCCTTCTTGCTGTTAGCCGGGGGCAAGGGAAGGGAGGCTGCTAGAGCCTGGATGAAAGCTGCGGTAACCGACACATCTGCCAGGGCTTCGGATTCCGATTCCGCCAGTGCGCTCGCCAATGTAGGATGGGTACGAGGGAGATCGTCGAGTTTCTGGATCAAGGGAATTGCCTTCAGGGCATCAGTCTTCGTGTCTGTGAGAGTCAACACGTACTGTAAGAAGGGATCCTCTTGTGCGAATGACTCCGGCTTGACCGTCATGACAATGCGCGTTGCTGCCTTGTTGCCACCGGCGGATGATCGTTTGAAGTATTTAGGCGCGGAGCAGGTGTGGACATAGCGCTTGAAGAGCTTCTGAACTCTGCTGTATTCAAACTGGCACACGTTCGAAAGCTCCTGAAGAGCGATTGCGCGGTAGGTTTTGTCACCGGGCTTGTCGACCAACCCTTGAAGAAGCCGACAGACATACTCCCAAACAGCAGCTTCAACAATGGCTGAGTGAAGGACTTCGAAGAAAGCGATGCCCTTGTACTTGTCGGTATAAAGAGGGAGCCTCCGTCCTCTTTCATCCGGCAGCAGTTCAGGGCGACTCATAAACCACATGTTGACAATCGGGGCGAGGAACGCAGGCTCGGTGCGGCACAAAGTGAGGTAGTCCTCTGCTGCAGCTTTCTGATCCTGAGCACGAAGAAGCAATTCCGGAACCGGCAGTTTCTCTGGCTTTGCCGGCGCCGCTTGCGCTTTAGTTGCCCCCTTGCGATCCTTTTTCTTCGGGGCAGTGGTGTTGCGAGATGTAGAGCCGAGTTCGAGAATGTCCTCGACAAGAATATTGAATGACTGTAGGGCGTAGAGCTGGCGCTGCATAACCAACTCCGCGGTAGCTCGTGGCACAATCGCGCCGGCGTTGATGGCGTAAGATAGGTCGGCCATCGTCTTTTGATACGTCGCGACGTCGCGGACTTTGAACGATTCTCCATATTCTTGGTCATCCATGAGACGGGTCAACTCGAGGGGATATATCTTTGAATGGCGAAGTCCCTGCAGCATGTTGGAGCGAATAACCTGTCCATCCCCCGGCCAACCATCCGGGCCCTCGAGATACTGTTCGTGGACTGTGTGGGTAGCTCTGTGCCGCAAGCGCGAGAGAAAGAAATCGGGATCCGGACCTGCAAGCTGCTGGATGTTAATCTCAGGAATAATCATACAGACGTTACCCATAGACGTGTCCGAGGAATGCCGGAGGACTTCGCCGTTTGCAGCGCCCGCCCTCAAGGCTTCCGCCCGCTGGGTAGGACCCCAGGAACGCCATATCTCCTCGACGCGGGAGCCGTGGACCTGGTACTTGCGACTCAAATCCCGCTGGAGCTGCTTGAGAAGCGCTGGCTGCGTGTAGTTCTGCATTGTGAGACAATTTCAAGCAGATGCGAGGGGGAGGTGAAGTTGTGAAATCACGAGTGTGGGGTAAGCTTGGAGCTCTCCATGGTTGCTGGGCCTTGTGATGATCTAACCTGGATAGGACTAGTGTCTTTATCTGAGTCACGTGTTTTCTATACAGAAGCAACACTTGGAGGGGGGTGCTTTCTCTTCCACCTTGCTGTGTCAATCCGCTTCATACTGAAACTATCTCCGTCTCTCGGGTACCTTAGCCGTGGGTGCGGGTTCCTCTACTCTACTAGATGACATTCTTCGCCTCCTTAGATCCCAACCAAAACAGTCCCTGAGCACCAGCGACACAGGTTTGAGAACTAGCAACTCACCTGTGTCCACGAACCCCCCGGCGGGCGAACGCGATTATACTCTCGACAAGGTGGAGAACCTCTGTCCACTGAGGGCCAATGGGTCCAACTTTATCCCAAAATACAGCCTTGGAGATATGGAGAAGCTTCCGCTGGAGCTCCTTACCATGATCTTCACCGAACTTGATCCGCATTCCTTGATGAACTTTCGGCGCGTGAACAAACTCGCCTTCCTCTCAGTTGAATCCGTTCCTCAGTACAAGAGAATTGTCAAGTACGCCCCGACTGTACTCCGGAGTGTCAACAGCATCGGTCCGGGCCAGACATTTTCCTTGCAATATCTCCATGACAAACTCTACACGATCGCTTGTGAGGCGTGTGGCGACTATGGTGGTTTTCTGTATCTCATCATCTGCCGCCGAGTCTGCGCCCTCTGCTTTACACGGACTCAAAGCTACCTTCCCCTCCTGCAAGCAGACGTGCTGCGCAAATTCGCCCTCCGCCCCAAAGATCTAGCAAGCCTTCCGAAGATAAAGTCCATTCCTGGCTATTATTGCGACATCCCGTACACGGCGAGTAAGTGACTGACATTGTTTGACCATGATGCTGCACGAGCGGCCGGACTGGCGTTGCACGGCAATGAGAATGCAATGACGCAGCGCGCCTCCGCAATTCTGAACGAGAAGATGGACCGGTACGTCGAATCGAACCACCGTTTTAGCTTCGCGAGTCCCGGGAGACCGCGCCAGTGAGAACTTGGGCGATGTCCAATGTTCTAGCCACGTATTGTGGTGGAATAAGAATCCTTTGGCAACCGACGAGAGCGTGTTTTGGTGTTCAATGCGATATTTGACCATGTTTTTGTTCGCTGCTGGGGTTGGAGACAATCGCGCCCAGGTTGGACAACAGTTTATATGAGGGCATCGGCCAAGGCTACGTGCCTAGAGGCCAGCCGTCTCTCTCGGTAAGTAGACTGTCTAGATGGACGTACCTCGTTCATTGCAATAGGTCACACTGCAGGTAGTGTTGGAAGCGGTCCCACGCCAATGGGTCGCTGCTCCAGTTTGATTCACTATATATGATTCTCAACTCTTCGAGGGACTCAACTTCCATGACTGAACGGGAACGATAACTCTTCGCCAAAGAGGTTCGAGAACTATTTGAATTTTGCAATATCCTGCTTTAGATGCTGATCATGGGCAGTCTGACGAGGTCGCCCATCTGCTCCATTACCCACGCCAAACTTTCACTGGTCTGTTGAGTCCTCGGATGATCACGACCGAGGCGCTGTTTACTCCAATCATAACAAAACTCGAGTAGCGGTCTAGCCTCGTGAAAGTGACCGTCAATTGCATAAGCCACGCCCAGATTGTTCTTCAGTCCAATCGTTAGTGGAGTATCCTCCTGGCTACGCCCCTGGAGCGACTGAATAGCTCGCTCCAAGAGAAAAATCGACCGAGCTGTACCCTCATTCGTGTCCAATTTTCCATGCGTATCCGCGAGATTGATCACGCACCGAATGGTCGTCTCATGCGCCTCACCTAGGGTTGACCGTGCTTTCTTGACAGCGCTCTCTTGAAGCTCGATTGCTCGCTCGGTCTGACCAAGGGAGCGGAAGTCGATTGCTAGCAGGTCTTGCGATACGATTGTCAGGGGGTCATCGGATCCAAAGAGGCGTGCCCGGATTTCGAATACTTTCTTATGCAGCTCCGCCGCCTCTTCGTAGCGCTCCTGATTCGAGAGACTGTTCGCCAGATTGCTCATGCTCGTCATTGTCGGCACCGCCTCTTCACCCTCGACTTCGAGCATGATTTCCAGTCCCTTCTTTTCCAGCTTAAGCCCCTCCGAGTAGCGTCCCTGCCCCTTGAGATCCAAAGCAAGGTTGCCCATGCTTTCCGCTGTTTTCACATGATAATCACCGAGCTTCCGCTGCCGCCCAGAAAGAACTTCCCTGTCGAGCTTTTCGGAATCCTGGTATCTTCCCTGTGCGCGGTAGCTAAATGCGAGAGCAGTTTGCACGGAGTGGGTTTCGGCGCGGTCTGGGCCGTAGTGGTCGTCGCATAGTTGGAGAGCTTCCAGGAGGAGTGCGACGGACTCGTTCCATTGCCCATTATCTTCGAGCCCAGTCGACCTATCGAGCAAGAGCACGATTTCCTGCCGTGGACTGCCGTCTGTCATGTTGTGGTGAGTTTGAGGAGGGGCAGGCGTAGTTCGCACAAAGTCAAGCAGCCAAGGAACTTTTGCGGGGAGCGCCTCGTATTTAAGCTAACCCCCGCTGTCGTCTGCTCAGCCTCACTCTGAAACTGGTCTAGCGTTATCTCGGAAGACATGATGTCTACTTAGGAGAAGCACGAAGGCTCTAAAGACCGGGCTGCTTGCAAAGAGGATCTGCAGTTCTACAAATGCATATTTCCTGTCTAAAGGGGCATAAAAATACTATTAATCGAGAGATCTACATTATCCCAGAAAGATCGTACGTAAGTTTGACATCATTTGAGTGCTGGGCATCTCAAAATAATAGAAGGCAGGAACGAGGGCCAAAAAAAGGAACAAAAAATGAGGAGGAACAGCGAGGATATGAACTCCGGCCCGGGGGGTATTCCATCAGGCCTACTTAGTAAGCCCTACAAGCTGAAATACATAGTGTAATGGGGGGTGGTTGCGGAGTTCCACTGCGCTACTCGTCCTCCTCGGGGGAAATGTATTTCTGGGAGTTCTACTTACACGAGACCTAGGCGTCTATTACAATGGTTTTACAGCGTCTGGTGGGTGGTAGGGTTGCTCTGAGAGGATCTGGAGGACCGCTTGAAGGCGTAGTATCAGAGGAACAACGTAATACCGCAGGATACCAAGTCTGAGAGCAGCATTACCACTTTAAACCGTTTGTGACACTTCGTTTTCAGACCTTCTAAGATCATAGTACCGTCTAGGAACCTCAGGCTAGGCGTGACGTAAGGTTGCTTGGAATCTTCCCTCTGCTTCTGCAGGGAACGACGGGGCTCGAACGCTCCCCCCCCCC